>VYXD01001224.1:2319719-2411779 GCA_013397195.1 Hylia prasina | reverse complement strand
CAAGTACCTGTAAGTTTTTCAAAAAATGCTGTATCAACCAGTTAAAATAAAACCGAAAAAGCTAAAAAAGCTGAAGGCACAGACCGAGAATCAAAATAAACCGAAATTAGTGATTAAGTTTAAAATAAGTTAAATTTCTCTACCGAAATCCTCCCATCTAGCTTTGGTCCGTTCCTATCGCGAACTCGCAGACACGGCGGAAGTGCGGCTGAGAGTGGTTGAGAGACAAAATCTGAGTTCTGGTGTGTAATTTAGCAAAAGTCCACAAGAGGGGGGTACCAGCCACAAGCAAAGCCTGCCCTGGAAATGAGATCTGCCTGGGTAGGTCTGCAGAGGGTTTTGCAGTAAGGTTTCATTTACATGGAGCGCTTCTGGGGACCCTTTGGAGATGAGCACCCAGTCCCAGTGTGGTTTTTACTTAGACAGCCCGACCTCTGTTGTTTTTAGGATTCTAAAGTAACTGAAATAGTGTCTATATACAATAGTTGATAATAACATGTACTGAAATAAACAACTTAAAATATCCTATCAGTTACTTCAACTTTTGAGATAATAGGAAACAAAGTCTCATTCTAGAAAGAAATACTGCAGCACCTAACAACAGAATTTGTTCCCGTGACTTTATAAGAAAGGTAAAAAACCCAGATATCCCTTTTTTACAGGGAGGTTACTGAGTCAAACCTACAGATCTCACTTAGGCCAGGACTGCTCATATATGCCTGCACCATACAGAGCAGTACTTAAATCCCCATTTAACCCTTTTTCTTACATTTTGGCCCTAGATACTTTGTGTGGGGTTTTTTTTCCAATCTTGAGAGCTTGAAACACAAAAGTCTAAAGTGGAAGTCTTATAAAATTTGTTTTAGATGTTGATTTTCAGTGCAGCTCCAATTCTCTTTGTCTCAATGGTGAATGCTATGTAGAGAAGTACTTCTGTAATCAAGGCACTGCAATAGCTGTTTGCTTGAAGAACCAAAAGATCAACCTGAGGATCCAGGCATTTCCAAACAATACAGTGTGAATTTCTCCAGCCTTGATGAAAGCTGAAGGCAAGAAGTGTTCTTGAAAATCAGTTTTAGCTAAGAAAACTTAGATAACTTTAGGTAAATGTGTGTAATTTCAGGTAAATACGGTGTTTATGTTTCTTGATGTTTACATTTCCCCTGAAATGTATTTGTACTCATTATGCACTCCTTTCTCCTTTTGCAAGGTAGATAATTGCTGGTTACTTCTGCTGCAATGCTGGAGATTCAAGCACCTGGCAACTGTTGTAACATATCTATTACAAGAGGGTGCAATTGAAATGCATTAATTGTAGCTGAAACTCCAGGTCTGGAGGAAAGGGACATGGGTTCTTTTCCCACTAGAGGTGACTATTAGTTCATTACACACAAGTACAAAGTCCTGTAGGAGCCCATAAATACTGTTAAAGCACTTCCTACAAGGGTTTAATGTAGGAATATTCATCTACATTTTGACACCAGGGCTCTGGAACATCTAAAGAGTGACCACACTCTACCATGGGTAGAGCAGTCTCAGAGACAATGCTTATCCCACCAGTCCTTGCTGTGTACCTCCATGTTTTGCCCTCACTCTTAGTGACTTAGTCTGGGAAGGGAGATTACCCAATTTAAGTGTGAATCCTCCTGGCCTTCCACCAGGATGGGAGCTTGTGACTGGCTGTAGTAGGCAGCAGCTTGACTTCTTCAATGGCTGTATGGAGGATGTCCATCACCTGTCCTGGACATCACCTGTGAAGGACCCAGCTTCTCCCCAGAGGAAGAAAGGAACCCAGGAATGACCATCAGCAAGCCTGACTCTGCTCATCAGCATTCTTGAAAACCAGCCCAATCTTATATGCAAAAGGACAAAATTGCGAGCCAGGGACCTGCCCTAAGCTAGGGAAAGCAGAATCCATGGGACATGGAGTTGGCATTGCCAAAAACATGTGGAAGATGCTTGAGCTGGGGCAGAACTAGAGAAGGACATTCAGCAGTCACCATCTGGAGATGAAGGGTGGAGACAGCAGCAGTTTGGGCAGCTCACTATAATTTCAGAAGTGAAATGGGTTTGAGCCATGTTTCTGGCAACCTGAGAGGTTAAGTGAGGTGCAGATTATATTCCTCTGGTGTAGGAACAGCATGTGAGAAGGCAGGGCAGCCTTTCATACAGGGGCTGTCATTCCATTTCCACTGCCTTTCATTCGAAGCCAAGTTTGATATAAGTGAGTGAATTTCAGTCACTTTTATTGAGAAAAAGTATTAAGATGTGAAAAAAAACATGAAAGGCTCACCAGGTAAGACAAATTAGTAGCATAAGTGAAGCAATTGAAATTCTAACACTTAGGAGCATAAAGGTTAGAGGAGACTTCTGATATGAAAGACAAAAAACAAATCAGGAGATCAGAAGAGAGCAACTCAGCAGTACTGAGGACATCTCTGCTCTACACAGCAATGAAAGTCAACCCCTCCCCATCTGACTCATGTTCTCTTCTCACAAGCCAAGAGCCTTAGGACTTCTTACCATGGCCAGTGAGCCCAGTAGCTTATTAGTTCTAGCTCTGTATTTGTTATGCATTTTCATTAAAAAACCTTTGGGTTTGGCTGTTGGATCTTCAATAGTGTTTATCCTGCCTTAAGAGTTTTTGCTTAGAAAATTAAAATTACCTGAACAAAGTGGCCTCTTTATTTCACCACCTCATCTGGTCAGGGTGAATCACTGTAGAGATCAGTATCTTTAAGGAATTGAAAGAAGGGATGTTAAGTTCCACTAAATTAGGCTTGGACTTCAGAGGTAAATCCAAAAGTGCATTTTATTTAGGAGTACTTTTTCCAGTTTTTGAAGATTAAGAAGCAATTGCATCCCCTAATAGAAACTAGAGTAGATGCAGAAGAGACTGAAAGAAACAGGGAAGATGGATGACAGAGGAAATATACATAACTGAGTGGAAGAACTTATGTGCAACTTGAAATTATGTATTTTCAGAAGGCTTTATCACACACTCCTACAGTCTACAGAGACAATGTTTAGTTTACAAGCAAGCGAGCAAAAACTCTGCTAAATGGAATTTTCTAGCTGTGTGGATCCTCTCCTTGTTTTGTAGGCCAGACATCTTACTGTAATATGCTCCTCTACAGTCTACAATTACAGGCTGTCCTCATTCTTACTGACATTTCCAACCTATAATATTAAGTCATAAATTTCACCCATCTTAGATGCCAAATGATTTGGGCTTTTATTGGCAAGCTGTATTATTTGTTAGGAAGTCACGTGGAATTTAGTATGTGGCAATTAACCCTCTTGGGATTCATAGAATAGAATCACTGAGATTGGAAAATACCTTTAAGTTCATCAAATCCAACCATTAACACAGCACTGCCAAGTCCACCACTAAGCCATGTCTTTAGGCACCACATCTACTCTTCTTTTACATACTTCCACATTTGGTGACTCTACCACTTCCCTGGGCAGTCTGTTCCAGCCTGACAACCCTTTCCATGAATAAACTTTTTCCCAATAATCCAAACCTCCCCTAGTACAACTTGAGACCATTTTCTTTCATCCTGCCACTTGTAACTTGGGAGAAGAGACCAACAGCCATCTAGTTAAAACCTCCTTTCAGGGAGTTGCAGAGAGCCATAAGTTCTCCCCTGAGCCATAAGTTCTCCCCTTTTTTCAGGCTAAACTCCCCCAGCTCCCTCATCAGACTTGTGCTCCAGTAAGTTTGCTCAGCAGTAGGATAAAGTTACTCAAAGCAGAGTTGATGCGGATTAATTCCAGTAAGTTTGTTTGGGGTTTTTTAGTATTTTCTAAGCTCTCTCCTGTTGCCTTCTAGTTTTCTGGGTTGTCCTTCCTGTCTGCTCTCCTGAGCTCACCTGTTCTGAATTTCTAGAGCATGGATGGATTACTGTAGATGTGTAATTTGCAATTCCGCCTCACAGGAATTCACAAACACACCCAGCTCTTCTGTTCATAGAGCTAGTGCACCCCTTGCCACAGCATTGTGGCATATTGAACTTGGATGTGATTGTCTTCTGGGTGACTCTGAGCTCCAGCTATGCAGAAACAAACTCCTTATCAATCAAACAATGGAGTAAAGCAGCCTCTGTGGTCCATAAAGAGAATGTGTTTGGATTGCATTTGGAGATAAAGCAGTACAGAGGCTGCACTTCTGTTCAGTGCTGCTTAACTGCTCAAAAGGAAAACATTTTTTAAAAATGCCTCTGCAATGCTGAAATGATTCTCTACCCTAATTCTGTCCTCTGGTTCTTCAACCCTTTTTTCCTTTCTCATGATCTGTAGCCTATCTGCTATCTGTTAACCCTACTCCTACCTCACCATCTTCTCACCATAAGCCTGAAGACTGTAGTGCCTTGTGAAAACATTTTGCTGTCTTCAGCAACAAACAACTAGGAAATGTCTGTGAAACATATCATAAAAATCAGAGAAAAACATAGAACACTGTCACAAACTGGTGTGGGAATTGTAATTTTTAAAATAAGGAGTTAGGCTCTCCCTTTCCATCCTTCCATCCTAGTCATCTGACTTGGGATTATGGATATCATTGGCTGAACACCCACTGACTCTATAGAGTAAGAAAAAGAAGTAAATATATTGATAGTATATTAAAAAATCACCACGTGAAATCTGAGACAAAATGATAGAAAAATGGACTGCAGAATCCCAGCCTTACACAGAAAACAGAACCCAGAAGGGCCAAATGCTTATAGCTGTTGAGGCTGCCACAGGATATGCAGCCACTGACCACACCACAGCCTGTGTGCTGCCTGTGTCCCTCAAACCCAAATCACTTTAAATTACTGCCTGGATTCCACAGGAATTACAGCTTTGCCCCAGATGGGTACCCTTTTAAATATTCTGTACTATCTAACTACAAATAACATAATAACTAGGCTATTAATTAGGCTTTAATTCCCTAATTATGCTTTAATAGGAGACAAATTATTTCACAACGTTCCTGTTGGAATAGAGAGAAAATATTGCTAAACATCCCCTGGTACACTTCAAAAATACAATATATCATCAGGATGAACTTTCATGGTGTGTTGCATAATATTTTTAACTTTTTAATACAATTCCAGTTCATTCTTTACATATATATTTGATAATATTTTTGCTGTTTTTCAGACACTAAGCTGTTTTTTTGACATTCATTAAAATAATTGTGAAAACATTTTACAGAGTTCATTGTGATCAGTCTTGAAAATATCCAGCTGCACTTCACTACTTTTAAAATATTAATTTAACTACCAAGCTTTTCAATCAAATGTCCACATAAAGGACAGCAGTTATTTTATTCCTTCACACACCCACTGATATAAACACAATGATTGTGGCTTTTGATGTAAGTGGACTCTTGCTTCAGAGCTGGAAGCATCTCTGATTCTGAGTAACTGCAGTTTCATAAAATTATCCTTCTAGTTCTTCAGGATCCCTACCACGCCTCACCCAAACATTTACTAGGCTCTGATGCTTCTCATGATGATGAGTGAAACACGAGAACAGATATTTTTCTTTTGTCTTTCAGTCTACACACCAGACTTGCTCCAACTATCTACCTGTGCAGGTAGAAGACCATTACTAATTAATTAATGACAAACATGCATTGTGAGACCAGGCTCTTCCTAGAAAAAAAATGCACATAAATGCACAGGAATGCACAGAAATTGTAAAGTTGGAAAATAAGGTCATGGCATTTAATAACAATAAGATCAGTAGCTCTATCTGGCTATCCACCTTATTTACAATAATATAAGCAAAAAAAGGTAGCTCTTACAGTGAACTTACTTTTCAAGAAATGCAAATATGCCAAGCTCTTCACCACCGCCAGGAGAGTGAGAGTAAATGAAGAAGGAGCAGGGAGCCACCCATTTTCCATGGCTGGAGATACAAAAATATTCTGATAGCATCTGAGCCTCAAACAGATGCATCTGTCAGAATTCTGTAATTGCTTCAACTCCCAGCACTAACCACTCCAAACAGAAGTATCAAGAAAAAATACTCACAAATTACATAATCTTGACAGAAATTTTGCATGAGTGTTTCATATAGAGAAGGCAATTTCTTGGGGTGGAAGGAGAATAAGCATGCAGTTTTGTTGATCACGTAGTAAGATTTAATTATAGCCTGCAGCCAGAGAAACGCCTACACTTACTCTTTCTCATACCTTCTATGGATTGCTGCCCTCTGCTCTGGCTCAGCCACAGTTGCTACAGGGTGACTTGGAAAACACAAAAAGTTCATGTTCTGCAGTGGGTTACACATTCCTGTTGTGACCAAAACAACCTTACAGCTGCATCAAGCAGGATCCTCATGGGGTGAAGGGTTTTGTGTAGTTAGCACTAAAGGAGAAGAAGAAATTCTACTCTAGTGTTAAAATCGTCATACCTGTATCTTCATTCACAGGATTCTGCTTTTGTCTGTTTCCTTATCTACCATCCTTCTTTCTATTAGCCACTTCAGCTTGTTCTGCTCCTTGGTATATTTCTGAGTATGCACTTGCATTAATCTGATAATAATTTTCAGCAGTTGTTGGTTCATGTATATCAATTTACATTTCTTAGTCTTTAGAAGGTTTGTGTTGGTTCCAGTGCCTTGAAGGCTATGGCTCTTCTTGTGTTTGGACTCTAGCATGAAATATCCAGAAGCGTTTAACACAGTTTAACTCAATCTGTGGAGACTGGACTATAAGGAAAAGGCATTTTTAGCAGGCACAAGGAATATTTATAAACTTAACATAGGAAATCAAGTGCAGATGTATTTCAGAAGTTCAGTCTCCAGTGGTTTAAAACCTGTTGACAGCTGTAATAACTGTTGTTCAAACTGAGGAAGACAGCTCCTGCTGTGAACATGTTTTTACAGATAGATGTCTACGATTTTGGATGTTACTGCTGCACCAGAATTTGTTTCATTGTTGAGGGAATAATCATCATTGTTGGATGAGACCCATATTATTACCAAGTAGAAAAACCCGTGTTTGATTTATTTAGCTCACAGGACCTTCACTTTTAGCCTGAACTGACTGATGTGATGGATGAACCAAAGTCCCATTTCTTAATGGCTTCCAATTTCACTCAGATTTATTCAAAAGTGTCAAACTAGTTTAATCTCATTTTACTGAGAAGCTACCAGATGTTTCTACCTTCTTCAAAATCTACTTCGTTTTACCACTGCAAAGATCTCATTTTCTTTAGCTCCATGTGGATGTGATTGGTTTTGGTTATTCTTTCACCAGTTCCTGCTGAAGTCCTGTCATGTTTCACAGGTTCCTCACTTTTAAATATTGTTATGCTGTGATAGACAGACATGTTTGATATTGCTGTATTGCAACAACTACACAGCCCAAGAAAAGTCCCTCTTGGAGAAATGGCAGGACCACAGGTTAGTGCCCTTGAGGAGCTCAACACTAAAAGAGGAAGCTCAGGTTAATCCTGGGCTACATCAAAATCAGCGTGGCCAGCAGGATGAGGGAAGGGATTCTGCTCCTCTGCCCTGCTCTGATGAAACCTCACCTGGAATGCTGTAGGGAGCCCAACACAAGACATATATGGATCCATCTGAATGAGTCCAGACGAGGACTGGACAAAGTTGATCACAGGAGATGCAGCACCTCTGTAATGAAGACAGGCTATGAGTGATGGGGTTATTCAATCTGGAGAAGCCTCTGTGGAGACCTTACAGCACCTTTACAGTATGTAAAGGGGCTACAACAGAGCCAGAGAGCCACCTTTCACAAGAGCATGGACTGACAGGATAAGGACAAATTGCTTCAGACTGAAGGAGAGTAAATTTAGATTAGATATTAGTAAGAAATTCTTTACTGTGAGAGTGGTGAGGCACCAGAACAGGCTGCCCAGAGAAGCTGTGGATGCCTGATTCCTGAGAGTGTTCAAGGTCGGGCCGGATGGGGCTTTGGAAGGTGTCGCTGCCCAGCCTTCCAATATCGCTTCCAAAACAACCCTTCCATAATTCTCTGATTTCTCCGACAGACGTCGTTTTCTTTCGCGTTCCCCAGCAGGGGACATGGCGGAGCACCCGCCTGGTGCCCTCGGCCCGCCAGCGCCCCTCAGCGGCCCCACCCCTCACCCGTCACCACGGCAACCCCACCCCGCCCTTCGCGTCACATCGCCCGGCGGGCCCAAGCCCCGCCCTCCCGGCGCTCCGATTGGTCGGCGGCCATAGCGCCATCTCGGCATAGCCCCGCCGATTGGCTGATGCCCGGGCGCGCGGTGCCCGCGGGGCGGCGGCGGCCGTTACTTATTAGCATGGCCGCGGGGCCGCCCTTCCCGCGGGCCGCCCTCGCCATTCGCGCCCAGTGCCCCTCGTTCCCTGCCACACCCCCCATTCCTGCCGTGAGGCGCCGCCGGGTCAAGGAGGGAGGCAGCGGCACCGCATCTTCTCTCTGTGAGGCGGCTGCGGGGTGCCCTGGTGAGGGCAGGTAGAGCAGAGCATCAGCCGCGCCCCCCTGGGCGTGCACCGTCCTCCCCCCGCCCCGCGCGGCGCCGCTGCCTCGTCCCCGGGCGTGAGGGCTCCGGCCGCAACGCCGCCGCCAGCGGACAGTCCGGGCACCGAGCGCGGCTGGGCACGGCGGAGGGGTGACCCGGGGGGCGGTGGGACAAGCTCCAGCTCCTCCGGCATCGCGTGTCCGGGAGGGAATTCTTGACGAAGAGATTTTATATATTCTTTTTTTCCCCGTGTTGGAACCACTGTCCAGCTCCTGTGGCAGCCTGGCGAGGCTTGTTCCTCTTCTAGGGCTCCTTGTTTTCCCGTTGAAATCTCCCCGCCTTCCTTTGGAGAGGAAATCGTCGCTTTTCTATAGATACTTTTTTTTATCCCTTCCACGAAACCTCATTTTCGGCAGCATCCGTCTGCGGGGAAGCTTTGGAGCAACACCCGGGATCAGTGTCCCTCATGATGTGGACCTTTCTGGGTATCGCCTCCTTCATTTACGTGTATAAAAAGTGTGGAGACCTCATGAGTTACGCTAATAAGGAGGTGCTGCTCTCCGTGCTGGTGTTTTTCTCGCTCGGCTTGGTGCTGTCCTACAGGTACCACTTTAGGGGGCCTAGGCAGCAGCAGAAGCAGAAGTCACACCTGGGGGTGCTCTCTGATGTGCTCTCCGCTTTGCCGCTGGTTGGCTTCTTCTGGGCCAAACCCACACCGGGATCGCAACAAGTTGAACAACCCAAATCCAGAAAGGTAAGCTGGATTCAGACGCGGCGCATGGAGTGCAAGGTCCTGCTGCTCTTCCCTCTGGCCACTGATCCTCTGCCCTGGTGAGGGAAAAAAGCTAAGAAAGGGGTGAACAAGGTTTGTCTTTAGATGCTGGATGTTTAATTTGTCATATTTTGGTCATATTTTGTGTTAGTTTGGGCTGGCAAAAGAAAGAGTGAAACTTAAGTGGTAGACCAGGGGTTTTCTAGCATCAAGACAAATACGTTTTAAGAAAGATTTGGAGTAAATAATTAATATAGCAGCAGAAAAGTATCTTGCCAGTTGTTGCTAGTCTGTTGTAGAGATGAAGGACGGGAGAATCGCTGCTATGATGAAAGGCTGAGTGACTGTCCAGCTGGGGGAAGAGAAGGCTGTATGTAAATACCTGAAGGGAAGGTGCAAGGAAGGCTGTGCCAAGGCGTTTTCCATCAGCGCCTGCTGACAGCATGAGAGGTGATGAGCACAGACTGAAACAGAGGATGTTTGCTCTGAGCACCAGGAAGCACTATTTGCCGTCAGGGTGACTGAGCACTGCAGCATTTCCCACAGAGATGGAAGAGTCTCCATCCTCGGAGGTATCTGAAACAGGGCCCAGGCCAGTCTGTTGTGACCCTGCTTGAATGGGGGCTTTGGGATCCCATAATGTCCAGAATTTTTTTCCAACCTCTGCCATTCTGTAACTCTTTGATCAGCTTACTAATATTTATGGATAAAACACATTTGTTTATAGACCTGCATATAGAGTTACTGGGAAATGATTGCTGACCCATTGCTTGTACAATGCTTGTACAATTGCTTGTACAGGACCTGCTCAGGTAGTCAGTCTGTTCCCTTGGGCCCTGCATGAGCCTTGCTGTGGGACAAGTAGAGAGCTATAGGTGGTGTCTGGAGCTTAGCTGGAGTCCTGCCATCCAAGACTGCGAACTGGACATAGATATCCAGTACATATGTGCTCAGCACTATTTGGCTACTTTCCTGTGTACTTCTGGGCATTTTCACATGAGCACTGACCCCTCACACAGAAGAACATGAAACTGGTTTTGGCTGCAAGGCAAAGGTTTTTGATTTTTATTTTGTTTTTTTTCTTAAAGCCTGCCTTTACCAATTTCTTGTGTTACCTGAATTCAGATAGTTAATTTTGCACTCTCTTGCTGTATTGTGGATACAAGCATGATACTAGGCCACTAGAATTGTGATGTTAGTGTATTTTACTGATGCAATCTCATTTTTACCAATGTCAGCTCTGCAGTGCTGAGGCGTTTGTGGAAGACTGAATTGAATCTCTCATCTACTATCTGGGGAAATGATTTTCAGCTTTGCACTAGAGTTTCCCTTAAAATTATTTTTTCACTTGGATGTGTATGTGATCAGGTGCTGTTGGGAAGGTTCTATAACAAAGCTGGTTTAGGGTACCAGCTTCTGTATTAACTGATGTTCAATCCAATATATGTCAATTCTTAACAGCTTTAAATGTAGATGAATGGTGATTTTGCTTATACTTTTAGATGTTGGATGAGTTTTCATTTCAGGACCACTTCTTAAAAGCATTTCCCAGGCAGCTGCTTTTGCTGACACTTTTCCATTTTGAATATTACCATAAGTTGCTATTTTGTTAGTTAGGTAGGTTCACTTAGGTTATAATTAAAAAGAAGTATGTTTTCCAGAGAAATACATTTTCCAGTAAATCTAATATGTTTTTCACTGGTAAGACCTCCATGCTGGAGTGGTTCACTGGCATGAATGTATCAGTCTTACTTTATATGACAAGAATATGGGACAGCCTTTTCTTACTGCCTTTTGTAACAGCTTTCAATCTCTGACAGTTTTGTTTGTGGTTTGTCTTTAATCAGCAGGACAGGTTTAAGCCAGGGTCTTGATTTTGTTTGCAGCAGTGTTGATTTTTCTTTTCTCTGCTTGTTGTGCTTTTGTTGCCTTGTAGAGTATGACAGATTCACTTTTGGACAAAACTAAACTGCAAGATGCCTTCCTACTACCAAAGCACCCTCAGTACCCTGGCTCGGAGTAGAGCCACTCCAAAGTCAGCCCTCTGGACAAGCTTATGGTACAAATGCATTGTCACATGTAACTTTGTTGGCTTTGTTTTCTAAAGGGTAAAAGAGAAGTGAACTTGTCAGATGTATATCTGACGGAGACTGCTCCAAATACATCATTGTCACCCCAATATGATCCAGAAATTATCATTGTGGGATCAGGTGTCCTTGGTTCTTCCTTGGCGACGGTGCTTTCAAGAGATGGAAGGAAGGTGACTGTGATAGAGAGGGATCTGAAAGAACCTGACAGGATAGTTGGAGAATTGCTGCAACCTGGAGGATTTAATGCTCTTCGAGACTTGGGTCTTGAAGGTGGGTTCATTTCAGAGTGTAAATAGATCTGTAACACAAGTGTTACTGCACTCAACAATGTATTTAGGAAATGCATGCCTACAGGGCAAATTAAGAAAAACATTATTGGCACTTAACATTTGAATTAAAATCACTTGTATATTTCCAGTTTGCTATTTTGAAAATACTCTTCTTTCAACATGTGTATTTTGCTGAATAAAATTGAACCCTATGTAAAGAAATGCCTTGGATAAATAATTAGGCTTTCTTAAAGACTTGTTTTAACCCATCTGTTGGCTTATATCTTGCAGATACAGTAGAAGGTATTGATTCACAAATAGTAAATGGTTACATAATTCATGACATTGAGAGCAAGTTGGAAGTTGAGATTCCTTATCCGACATCTGAAGACGGACGCGTGGCCAGTGGAAGATCTTTTCATCATGGCCAGTTTATCATGGGTCTCCGAAGGGCAGCTATGGCAGAGCCCAAGTGAGTCACGTTGTGGACAGCATAGTTGGGATCCAGAGATTCAGAAGCATTGTTCCCATCATTTCCATGAGATTTCTTAACCATTTCCCAGCACGGATGGCTGTGATGAACAGGAGTGAGAGAAAGTAACAGCTATAGTTACTCATTCTGCTCTCAGCAGACAAGTTGATAAGTTACATACACATCCTGTATATCATATATATATCACCCTTTGGGACAACTTAATCTTTAAGGGAGTACGGGCTTTAAATATTAGGTGAGGTATTTGCCCATCTGTGTGAGAGAACAGTTCACAGGTGAAGGGTTGATTCTCTTCTGCTGATTCTTGGGTTTAGCATTTCACCAGAAGTAGTAACCTCTTGGTGAGCCGTGCACAGAATGCCTTTGGACAAGGCATGAGTGGCGAATCTGGCATGGTTTCTTAGATCACAGAATAGTTTGGGTTAGAAGGGATGACCATGTCCAGCCCTCCTGCGCTGGGCAGTAGCATGTAGCTTTCCCATTGATGTTATCAGTGATGATAGAAATCAAACGTTTACATCTGTGTGTTGTTTTGCTTTCTTTTTTGACAAGAAGTGAGCCAAAGTAACCAAAAAGGAGCACTATTTCCAGTTAATAACTTGTATGTTTCAGAATCTTGAAGACAACTTCTTTTCATAATGAAAAGAAAAATCTGGTGTTTTCTCTTAACCGTTTTCTTTCTTCTAGGAAAAAGATGACAAGTAAACATTTATTGAAATAGAAAGATTCTAGGTGATGCTTTCTGTGTGGTATTTTTTTGTGATATCTTTTTTCCACCCTAAATAATTTTTTCCCCTAAGAATATGATAATGCCATATGTCCTTTTACAAGGGACATATGGCATTATGATATTTTTACCTGACATCTTTATTCTGAGCTGGAAAATGGCTTTCTTCTTTCATGTTTGTTATATCATATGGATTAGTAAAAGTGGCACTAAAGATAGCAGCTCTGTAGTACAGTTAAAATTAATGGTTACTGTGTTCACTAGCTCTGAAAGCTAAAGCCTTGTTGAGGCTCTAGATGCAATGAAATTTGGGCATCTAAGTGCTCAGTTTGTGGGAAAAACTCCAGTAGCTGTACACAGTCTTTGAAGCAAAAACTTGCAAAAATCATGTTTGTGACTTGAATTAAATTTCCCATTTTCTTTCCCATTTTCCGCACACTCTTGAATGTTTATTTTGTGTATGCTTGCTTGCCATTTAATTTGTGGCATAGAAACCTGTATGTTTATGTGCAGTGAAAGATCAAGAACTCTTAATAGTGCCAGGAGATTTTGGATTTTATTACAAAGCTTTTGAAGATATAAGGGATAATTATTACTGATTAGTATATCCTTTTTATAAGCACTAGGTAATACGAATGTATTTCAGGTAAGTAAAATTCTTTTTGCAGCAGAAAGACCTAGGGCATCATTAGTTTATAATAATAGACTAATTAGGTATAATATAAACTCACTTGTAGTGGATAAGAAAGAGAAGAAAAAGTGAACATTTAGACAGGTATCTGAAATGACAGCTTAAAAGAAACCTAGAGCTGACAGGATCTGCAGGACCCTGGCAGTTGCTGCAGCCCCTTGCTGTTGAGGTTTCTGTTGTGTGCTCACTGATAACCATTCATATTTTGATACGGCCAACATGCCTGTTGTGTGGCAAATTAAGCCAGTCACAGTCTGCTCTGAAATGTCTGTGCTGGATGCCAGGAAAAAAAAAATTAATTGAATCCTGCTTGTATTCTTTCTAAGAGCCTAAAATGGCAAGCTGCTGTATTCTCACGTGCACCTTCAGCTCAGTTCTTAAAGTTGTGGAATTGCATCTGGATATGGAATATTTATGGGAGAGACAGAGTGTCCCATTTCAGTTAATGAGTACATTTCAGGCTGCTAAGTTTGAAGTGCTGTGATCAGGTCTAACAGCTCAGACTCAGCAAAGAATATAAGTTTACAGAGATTTAATTTCTGAACTCAAAATATCTCTGGTTGGCAGATAGAAGCAAGAGATGCTCCACTCAAACATAAGTGTTAGCAGAACTTTAAAAGCAGAAATAGAAAAAAACCCCAAAACTCTATCCTGAATTCCCGAGGTGACAAGCTAGCTAACTGTATCATAAATAGGTTAGGTTAGTTTGGACTGCTCTGAGAATTGTGCCTGACTTTTATCTAGTGTTCATGTTAAGGGTGTAAGTGCTCCTGATCCTGCTCTTTAATTCATGGAGTTAGGTCTCACCTACATTGTTATCGATTCCTAGCTTTTAGCAGGGATGGCTCAGTCATGTCTCTGATTTCTGAGTGTCATTAAGTGTCACACTCCTCTCAGCATCTCTCACAGGGCCATAGGGCACATATGGGGGCTCTACTAAATGGCAGGGTGTTTATGATAAACAGTAGTGTTTTTGGAATATTCAGATATCAAACCAAATGTAGTGTCAAAGTGAGATTTATGACCAACACTTTTTGACGTTTAATGTGACTTCAGGAACTGTTCAAGAACCCCTTTTTTGCAAAATTTAAACCATGTTGGCAGAGACAACATTATTGAAAATTTGATTTTCTTTCTGTGTCTAGTGCCTTGAAATGCTGGCATTATTAATCCTATTTTGTTTTAACCCCTCTGTTTAATTTCAGTGCAAAATTCATTGAAGGGACTGTGTTACAGTTACTTGAGGAAGATGACTGTGTTGTGGGTGTTCAGTACAAGGACAAAGAAACTGGAGACACTAAGGTAAGAGTTTTATGTTACAATCTTGGTTAAAATGCTGAGAAAATTGAGAGTTGCTTTATATATATAATTTTATAAAAGCTTGTATTTCAGAGTACTGGTACAGAAATAATATAGTTATCAAGAATGCAAAAGATTGAATAAAGGTAAGATTATTTTCTAGTGTATACAGTCTGGGAATATGGGAATTCTTTTATAACTTCTTATGAAGCTTCTGCTTTCAGGTTCTCTGGAGAATGCAGTTCATTATTTGTTTCATTATTCTATGTCAGGAGTTAAAAATCTTTTGAGAGTTCCCGGTGAAAAAAACAATATATTAAAACGTGTGCTTTGGCTGTGTGTAGTGGTCTGCATTTCCTCATACACTTCCACCATAGTGAGGGACTGAAAATGAAAAAGTTACCTATTCATAGTGAAAGCTCTGTCTTGTCATTTCCTGCATGACAGAAAGATAATTTTGGCATATTTTAATGTTAAACTGCTGGCTAAATGCTGTGAAACTCTGTGAATTTAAAAAGTTTAGGAAAAACCAGTCTGGGTAGAACTCCTCTACTGAAGTTCTGGATATGCTGCCTATTCTCCAGGAAAACCAAATTTGTAATCTTCTTTGTGGGCTTGGAAGTTCCTTTGTTGCCTGAAGTTATGTAGATGTACTCTGGTGGGAAAGATGGCAATCTCCTGTCTGTGCCCTGCTCCCCTCCATACTAGATGGAGAAAGTTCCTGAGTAGCTGGAAGATCCTGCTCTGAGGATTATTAACAACATCTTTCCATTTCTAAGTCACTTAGAAATGGGACTGGTGGCATAGAACCATACGCGGGAGAGAGCCTTTTAAAAGTACTTGACAAAGCTGTAGGGGAGCAAGCTGGTTTTAGACTGCCCTCAGGCAAGTGCCATTTCTGCCCACTTGAGGCTAAGTGCTGCAGAAAAGTAACTGCTCTCTCTAGGAGAGCAGAGAAGTAACAACGTCCTTGACCCCTCTTGAGCTAGCTGGAGGAGGAGGGAGTTCCCAGTCGTGTTCCTTGGTCTGTCTTACCTGTCATGTAATATGGATGAAGCTATTAGGAAAACCACTCGAGGAGAATAAACCATTGAATCACGGATATGGGAAAGATAGGGAGTTTGGAGAGGAGGAGGATTTTTTTGCGGGGTGAAGGGTGTTTGTTGGAGTTTATTTCCTAAATTCAATTGGCTTTATCATCCAGCAACATGGAAAGGTGCTTTTGTTTTATTTTGTTTGAGGGATAGAAGGGGAACATACATGTTTTGTTTTGAGTTCTGTTTTAAAGCATCACACACTTATGGATGTTGTCATCATTTTAAGTGTGACTTATGTGACCAACAGTAGGGTGACCGGTGTTCTAGCCTGCATTTTTCCTGAAAGTCTGGATGTTGTTCTAAAGGCTTTAGGTTTCCTGTCTGTATACTGGGGATAAACAAATTCATGTTTTGCTCTGAATGCTAAAGTTCTGTGGCTGGAAAGAGCTGTTTCATTTGCTGGCTTAGATCTCCTTTGATTTTAGAAATCTAATATATAAGAGATTTCCATTTAAGATTTCTATTTACTATGTTTCCCTACCTGTGAGTTTTTACAGCTAGGAAGCTCTTAGCTGAATAAAACCCCCAAACTCAAGCCTGTTTACATTCTATAGCCTGCTTTTATAAAGAAAGGAGGCTGATCTGTGTTGTGTGTTTGTGTTTTTCTTTTCTTTCCATCCTACATTCTCTACCACATTACCTGTGAGATTTTCATTCTCTTAAATGAGGTTCAAATTAGCCAGTATGCTAAAAGTCAACTTAAAAACTTTTTCAAAACTAGGCAACTGAATAGACTCAAGGTTTATTGCGTTGGCTGTGGAAAAACTGTAGCATGAATGTTTCACTCAGACAGCAGCAAACTGATATAGGCAGGTGACTTTGGTCTAATTGCAGGAATAATTGGAGCTTGCAGTCATCCAAGCTAGGAACCCATAGGAAAGACGTTTTGTTAACTCTATTCAGGAGCTCACTTCTATGAGCACACACACCATAAAACATGTTTTACTTTACTCACATCTACTCTCATCTGATTTTTGCCCAACTTCCCTTCACACAGCAAAAGATGTTAAGGGTTGTGTGGTTAAGTGGAGTCAGACTTGATGATCCTTTTGAGTCCCCCCCAGCTCAGAATATTCTATGATTTTATGAATTCACTCCAATATTGGCAGCAACTGCTAATAGAGGAACTCACTCAAAGAATGACTGACCCATACAATAGTACAAGATTTCCTAGGAGTACTAATGAAACATGATGTGCTTTTTTTGCCTTACTTACAAACTGAAAGCTTAAAAGGAGAAAAACTTTTTACTGCTTAAGCCAAGCATATGAAATCACTGAAAGCTAAGGACTAATGCTTGTTGTAAATCTATTGTCATTTGAAATTTAATCACTGAACGTATTGACTGAGAAAGCTGTAGCTAGAAGGAGACACAAACCTTTAAATGCTTCTCAGTATAATAATGTTGTTATATGACCATGAAAGTAAAAGGCATAGAAATACATTTGAGTAATTGGAATTATTTGCTTATATTCGAGAACAACGTATGTATGTGTTCAACACTGACCTTCAGACTGAACCTGATGAGTTTACTCAGATTTGAATTTTGTCCACATATATATTATCTGTTATAGTTCCTAAGTAGACTTGGAACTGCTCAGAGTTCCCTGCTTGGTCTTTCAAAGAGCCCGTGTGCTTACACCTTGTTAGTTTATTATACTTTGATTTGGGGTTTTTTAGTTGCTTATGTGTAGTTCTTGTAGTTCTTTAATTTGAAATTCTTCTTCTCTCTCTTTTTTTTTTTTTTTTTCCTTCTGAAGAGCATTACAGCCTGAAGGGAGCAAATACCCCTCTTTATTGTATTTTTAAATCCAAGTTTCTACACAGCTCCCATAGCTGTGTTTTCTGAATGCACATCTAAAAAAGCTGGAGTGTATTGTTAGATCAGGTTGTGTAACAAATACATAAATATGAATACAAGGAAGGCAAACCCCACAATATTTCTTAATGCATATGTTGTTAATATGGCCTGTGATCTTCTTAGATGTTTATTGATTTTTAAAGCATGCAATTTACAATTGCGAAGGAGATCTTGGGAATTGCTTCTCATTGTTCTGAAGCAAAATTAACGGTGTCATATCTTTATTTTTAATTTATGCTGCAGGAACTTCATGCTCCACTTACAGTTGTAGCTGATGGACTTTTCTCCAAATTCAGGAAAAACTTGATATCCAACAAAGTTACTGTTTCATCCCATTTTGTTGGTTGCATTCTGAAGGTAACTTTTATGTATAACACTATATAAACCACTATGTTGCTGCTTCCTTATGTGGGTCTGAATTTCACTAAGTATGTTGTTGTTCATTTCCTTTTCCAACAGAATCAGTTAGAACTGTGCTTTTAGGTATTTATCCAGCTGTTCTGTCAGTTTCTGTGTCCCTTTGAAGTGCTTGAAGTGCTTAGAAATTTTATTCTGTGTTTTTAACTCTTAAAGTGTGGATGTGTGTTCAGTCCCAGCTCTAGGATAGTGAACTTGTTACTGTGTCAGACTTAACATATTAGGTACAGTTACAGATCAGATTTTCAACTCTTAAAACAGCTATGCATCTCTGAGCCTACTTTGGCTTTGTTTTTTCAAGTGAATATTGTTGTTAAAAGTTAGATTTCTGATTTTAAGAGTACAGGGTTAACCTTAAGCATACAGTTGAACAAGGGAGTGTTTGAGAAAATGGGCTGTGATTCAGCAGAACTATGTTAGACTGAGCTCAGGACTCACTAAACCAGTTCATAGAATTTCTTTTTTAAGAAAAAATGTTTCAGCATCTTACAGCACACATAGTAGTACTTTTTATTAGTGCTATGTCTTATTTAGCACTAAGGTCTGGATCAGAAGCAGGCACCATTGTAAACCTGGAACCCAAGTAAATTTTACCCTGGTAAAATTGTTTCCCTGGACATAGGTATTTTGAAGGTAGGTTTTTGTAAAGATACTGGTACCTAAGTTGGTGACACTCTTTTTTTTAACAACAGTTACAGTATTTGTTCAGGGAGTAAAAGTCTTGAGTTTTAGATCATCCTAGAAGCTGTGAGTCAAACCACCTACATTTTCTACTCCACAAGGGCACCCAAACTGTGCCTGAAGGTGGTGTACCTGGGGGGTACCTGGTAACCAGGTATATACTGCCTTGAGGACCTATAAACTTCAAGAGGGAAGGTTGTGTCCTGGTTTTGTACTGGGAATCTGGGTTGGTAGCTGAGTGGTTGGAGAATCCAGGTAGAAATTCTGTCTGGAGCTTTCACTCTGTGTCTGCTTCATTAAGTGATGCATTAACAGCAAAAATAATTAAAGGAGAATGAACCAAAGCTAGCAGAATTTTCACTAGACTGGGAACACTGACTGGTAGGAACTTCAGTACTTTTTGGGTTTCTAATCCAGTTAGTGCTGCCCAAGTTTGTCTACTTTTGGAATCTCCTTTAAGACCTCATTTATATAAGGCCCTATGATTCTTCTTCCGTTGGTGTCTCCACATAATTATATTTAGACTAGTGGATTTCTTTCCCTCCCACCACTTTCTTTATGAAAAGAAAACAAAATGATCTGACTGAAAACTACTACATTGATTACAGGTTTTCAGTGCCATATATTAAATATTGGTGAGGTATTCAAATGAAATGGACAAGGTAGCGATTCTAGTAAATACTAAAATGTATTAGCAAAATAATTGTTGCTACACTGAAATTCAGAACTTTCTTTTTGAAAATACTTCTTCATTTAAGAGAATAACACAAACTTTATATGATATGGGATTTTATTTAAAAGTGGCTTATAAAATTATTTTGTATATCTGATGTTTAATACCCTTTCATTAATCAGTCTCAATCTTTCTTCCCCGTCTTTCCTTTTTAAGGATGCATCACAGTTTAAAGCTAATTATGCTGAACTTGTTTTAGCTAAAACAAGTCCAGTGCTAATCTATAAGATTTCTTCAACTGAAACTCGGGTCCTTGTTGATATTCGAGGGGAAATGCCAAAAAATTTAAAAGAGTACATGATTGAGACCATTCATCCACAACTACCTGGTAAGTCTGGAAGGACTTCTAGAGAATTGTCACATTTAAATATGTCAAAAAAAAGAGACACATTTCCTTGAATTCATAGAACTGTGTGGCTTTTTCCATGCGTGTGGTCACTGTTTCAGGAACAATTGACCCTTCTTTGGTTCCACACCACACAACAACATACACAAGTTTGTTCAGCTGATGTCTGTGAGGTCAGCAATACAGAAGGATTATAATAAAGCTCTGGGGTCCCCAGCACAGGGAGGACATTGCCTTGTTGGAATGAGTCCAGAGGAGGCCACCAAGTTCACCAGAGGGATGGAGGGCCCCTCCTGTGAGGAGAGTTTGAGGGAGTTGGCTTTGTTCAGTCTTGAAGAGAGAAGGCTTTGGGGGGACCTGGTTGTGACCTTCCAGGCCCTTCCCTTCTCCTGAAGGGGATCTACAAGAAAGATGGAGCAAGACTATTGACCAGGGCATCAGTGACAGGACAAGGGGGAATGGGTTCAATTAGAGAGTAGGTTTAGATTAGATATTAGGAACAAATTTTTTGCTGAGGGTGGTAAGGCACTACAACAGGTTGCTCAGGGAAGTGGTGGCTGCCACATCCCTGGATGTGTTCAAGGCCAGGCTGGATGAGGCTCTCAGCAGTCTGGTCTAGGGGAAGTGTCTCTGCCCTTGGCAGAGAGGGGTTGGCCCTGCATGATCTTCAAGGTCCCATTCCAGCCCACACCATTCTATGACTCCGTGGTATTTCTAAAAAGAGATTAAAATTAATTGTGTACAAATTACTTGCATCTTTGTCTAACTACTGTAACTAAAATATTTGGTTGTTGCAGATCATTTAAAGGAACCATTCTTAGTAGCAGTTCAGAATGATCGTTTAAGGACTATGCCAGCCAGCTTCTTGCCTCCTTCAGCTGTAAACAAGAAAGGTGGGTGTTAGGAAAGAAAAAGAAGAAAATAGGCATTATGAGCATCTTCTGGGTCATACAACTTTGTTGTCTTAGATGTATATTTGTTGTTCAGTACAGCTGTCTCATAAATCTCCTATTAAAAAAAATATTTTGAAAATGTGTACCTTGGGCAAAATTTAACTGGAATGTTTACATTGCCACCAGATGTTAAATCAATGCCTGCTTTATCTGTAAGTTTAATTTACTCAGTTGCTCAAGCTTATACAAGTGTGGCCTTTCTAAGAAAAAATGATTAAAAAAATAAAGAAAATTAACTTAAAAAGTGTGTTCTTTGACACATGAACATGCATACCTATAGGAAAAAAATAGTTTTACCTTGACTATCTTAAAGCTGTTTTAAGCCTTTTAATTTAAAGACATAGTTCGTGGTTTTTGTTTTTTGATTTCTAGTTGTTATACATTTTATTTTCTGGTGAGAATGAATTCTTAGTAACTTTGATGTTTTTTACAGAGGATTTGCATTTTAAGATTCCATAGTGGTTGTGCTTTATCTATTGTTTTTTCTCTTCTACCTAGGTGTTCTTCTTTTAGGAGATGCATATAATATAAGACACCCTCTAACTGGTGGAGGAATGAGTGTTATTTTAAATGATGTTAAAATATGGAGAAGTTTGCTCCAGGATATTCCAGACCTTTATGAAGATTCTGATGTTCTTAAGGTGATTCTTTATTTTGGACTTAGTTTAGACAGCTTCTGCTGCAATTTAGTGACACACTTCCAAGTCTTATGCAACCCAGGGACAAGTAAGTTATTGGTGAGGCACAGCACTTTTCAAAGCTTTGTCTAGAATAATCAAACATCAGGCATTCACCAGTGGAGCTGTGGCCTGGAACTGCTGTGCTGTGTGGCAAGAGGCTGTTTCAAAACTTTGCACACTGACCTGCTGTGTTTTACTTAGGGAGAGTGGTGTGCTGTGTCTGGTTAGGATGCTTTGCTATGATAACCTGATATTACCATTTTAATAGGGTATTTTTAGCCAGATTGATCCTAAATGTGGTGGGTTTGAATAATTACACTTGTGTGAGTGGAACTTGCACAGTAATGAGCTTGTGTACTCAGTCTCTCAAGAGACATCTCAGCCTCCACTGGGCTCTTGCCTGCTGCATTAATCTGAATAGTAAGTTAGAAGGGATCCTTCTTTCCCAGGATCTGCACAGTGTTCATGCAAGGTTCATTTTTTCAGTGATACTTAGTCTCAAAATTCTGATGAGTAGATAATAAGATTTTATTTGTTTCCTGCTTTTAATGGGATTAGGCATATTGTCTTGGCTAAATTACAGGTAGTATAATTGTGGGCAACAAGTAGATGATTTAAAAAGTGTAACTAAAAATTGAGAAGCATTTAGAGGAACCCTGAATGTCAGGACAGTTCAGGACTTACCTGACCACTTTGATCTCAGATAGTCACCTCAGACATCCAGTCATTTCCTATTTATTACCAGTCAATTGAGGGAAGTAGCTGAGCATTATCCTTCAAGTTTCAGCTGTATCCCAGACACCTACTGTAGGATGAGATGAAACATGCTCTGAACTACCTTTTTCCCTCTATATTTAAGGTAAGAGGAGCCTGGATAACTGGTTCAACAAGTTTCAGGAATTCCTTAATGACCTAGTTTGGAATCAGTCTAGTATATCACTAAATCCCTTCTATGTGTCCATGAGCATGACTCTTGCCACCTCACCTCTTGGGGAGTCTTTTGAATGTTCCATTGTATTTACTGACAGAAATATTTCTTTTTTATTTTTTTTTCAGGCAAAAAGAACATTTTACTGGTCAAGAAAAAAATCTCATTCTTTTGTAGTGAATGTTCTTGCCCAGGCACTTTATGAACTCTTTTCTGCCACAGATGGTAAATATATCTTAAAGATAACCTCTGATTAATTACAGCTTGGTAGATAAATATGACTAGGAAGAGGATGTCCATGTCTCTGTGTGTGTATATATATGTTAAAAATATATTAATCAAAAAATTTTAGTAAATTTTCTTTTGTTCTCTGCCTAGTTTTTCTAGACAGTTTTAGCAGTGTGATGGCAAGTCTGGAGTTAGGGCTAAATAACAAACCAAAGAAAAACTCCAAAACAAAGAAAACAATAGTCAGTTAATACAAAAATATGTGGATATTTTGTAAGACTATCCTTCGTGTAAATAAAAGCAGCTTGAAGTCCAGCTGAATTGAACAGAACAACAGCTGCCAAAGTCCTAGATTTAACATCAGTATTGGGTATGCAGAATAATGTTTCAGTATGTGTTGATTATATTTGATTTATTCATTTTTATTAATTTTGTAGATTCTTTGCATCAGCTAAAGAAAGCCTGTTTCCATTACTTCAGACTTGGAGGAGAATGTGTCTCAGGTCCCATTGGATTGCTCTCAGTGTAAGTTCACTGTGCTGGCAGTGGTTATTGTGAGCCCCTGAGAGATCTGCTTTGCTCCCCATCAGGCAGCTCAACACAGGGAGGATGGCCCACATTGAGCCTAGATTTTAAGATTATACTAAAGGTTGGAGCTTTATTAGAAACTGTGTCTTTACGTGCTGACTCCCCTTGCCCTCTCCCTCACCCTCTTTTTCCCTTTCCTTTTTTTGTTTTCCCTTTCCTTTTTGTTGTTTTCCCTTTCCCTTTCCTTTTTGTTGTTTTCCCTTTCCCTTTCCTTTTTGTTGTTTTCCCTTTCCCTTTCCTTTTTGTTGTTTTCCCTTTCCTTTTCCTTTTTGTTGTTTTCCCTTTCCCTTTCCTTTTTGTTGTTTTCCCTTTCCCTTTCCTTTTTGTTGTTTTCCCTTTCCCTTTCCTTTTTGTTGTTTTCCCTTTCCCTTTCCTTTTTGTTGTTTTCCCTTTCCTTTTCCTTTTTGTTGTTTTCCCTTTCCCTTTCCTTTTTGTTGTTTTCCCTTTCCCTTTCCTTTTTGTTGTTTTCCCTTTCCCTTTCCTTTTTGTTGTTTTCCCTTTCCCTTTCCTTTTTGTTGTTTTCCCTTTCCTTTTCCTTTTTGTTGTTTTCCCTTTCCCTTTCCTTTTTGTTGTTTTCCCTTTCCCTTTCCTTTTTGTTGTTTTCCCTTTCCCTTTCCTTTTTGTTGTTTTCCCTTTCCCTTTCCTTTTTGTTGTTTTCCCTTTCCTTTTCCTTTTTGTTGTTTTCCCTTTCCCTTTCCTTTTTGTTGTTTTCCCTTTCCCTTTCCTTTTTGTTGTTTTCCCTTTCCTTTTTTTCCCCTGCATTAAAAAGGCCACTGAAAGCTGGTGGCCCCTAGCATAGGTGGCACAGGAATTTGAATGAGGTAGAGGGGTCCAGACCAGCAGAGCAGCTGGTGAGATGTTTCCTACTTGCCAAGCTGAGAGTAGTGTTGGGTGAAGCCTCCCATAAAAAGCTGTAAGGAACAGAGAAATCTCTAGCTATAAAGGTGTTTGAATGATCCCTCAGAACCCTGTGAATGCACAGTGAATCGTACTACTCTGACCATAGAAGAATGCTTTTATATTTCTCTCCTTTTGGACTGAGAGCTAAACCTGAAAAGCCTATTTAAAATACTCCTCTGGGGGAAGATAAGGTAGACAAGGAGTACTAGAAATGAAGAGAAAGCAGCAGTGTATGTTGGCTCTGCTGTAGAAGGGAATGCAGTGTGGAGTAGCTCAAGAAAACCAAGTTTGTATTTTTCAGTTAAGTTGGCAGGACCAGATCTGCCTAAATCAGAAGGGGGCGTGTGATCTCGAATGGAGATCTGTGTTTGTAAAATGGGAATTTTTCAGTTCTTTCTGATTCTGTTTATTTACTAGTTTTATCTGTTTATTTTTAATGCAGGTTATCTCCTAAACCAATGGTACTGATTGGCCACTTCTTTGCTGTGGCCTTGTATGCTGTTTATTTTTGCTTTAAGTCAGAGTCCTGGATCACCACGCCTCGAGCAATTTTCAGTAGTGGAGCTATTCTTTACCGGAGCTGCTCTATAATATTTCCACTTATTTACTCTGAAATGAAGTATTTAGTCTATTAAAATCCAGGGGAAAATGACTGGAGGAAGAAAGCATGAAAATCACAATGCCTTCAAAATCTTTGGACATGTACTATTTAATATTGTATTATGTTCTCCTCAAAATGCAATTTCCTTGATAAGGTTTTAACTTAATTTTGATTTTGTGGTTATATACATATATATTATATGTAAATATTCTTTTCTTTGCAATTTAAGTTCAAAAAGGAGTTAGCTGTTTACAATGACCATAATTAAGTGTTGACGTGGTAGATAATTGCCAGTTTTGACAGAACTTCTTTCCTTGCTTTATGCATTGCTGAGTGCACCACTAATATTAATAAACTGAAAAGTGAAAACTGTAAACCATATGCTGCTATTATCCTTCATGCTTTTTTCTGTTCAGTAGTTCCATAGACTATTACTGTGAAATATTGTATCAGTCTTGATTTGGTTCTTTCATTAGGATTTGCGTCTGTTCTGTTTCAGTTGTGGCTAAGATACTGGTCTGCTGACACTTAAAAGGACACTGTAAAGGATGTCAGATCTTGATGTGTCACTATATCTTGAATTTCAGTTACTGTTGCAAGTGCCATGTTGCTCTTCTGAATTCCTTCTTCACACCACAATTCATTTTAACAAGTAATAACCAAATCTTGCTTTTTTGGCTACTGCAATGCACTCAGGTAGTGAAAGCACATGTTTTTGAAAATTTCTTCCTATCTCATTTTCTTTTAAAACCCTGAAAGGGGTTGTTTTGCTTGGTGTGTGTGCAACTGAAGTTTAGCACTGCCATGAACTGAAGCACTGAAACAAACTGTATCCACTGAAACAAATTTAGTCCAGGCTATTTCCAATAGACAGTAAAGTAATCTTTAATAGTACTTCTGAAAATTAATGAAAAGCACCATGAAAGTGTCCTTTTAATACTTGGAGTGTGGTGGGATTCTTTTTCCTGTAGGAATTACTGCATGCTACTAAAGAGTTCATGTTTATTCCTATTGGTCACTATTCCTCTCAATGTTCTTGTTATCAGTGTGATTTCCTTTGCTCCTGTGCATCTGCATTTTCTCTACCTTTCCTATGATTAGTTTGGGTATCACTGTATGGCTCTGCTCTTTTGTCTTGCCTAAACAATCACACATGGCTGCAGCCAACAGTCTGGAGAGTAGTAACAGGATTTGTTCTTCTGTACTGGTGAAACTGTGACTCTACCTTGAAAATGACAGATTGCATAAGCTGTGTATAAACATACATTTTATCTTGGACTGTGAAAAAAATCTGTGGAGAGACTTTATTTAGTATTTTATTTGATGGATATTTCAAATGACCTTTTCTTTTCCAGAAGCAAAAGTATGTATATTTTTCTAACCATGATCACTTTTGATACCCTCTTGAAATTACACTCACCATGAATATGTCTATGTTGAAACTTTAGGGTAAAGTACTAATATTTTCAAATATCATGATATATGGTAACTAAATTATGCCCCTTTAAGGGTACACAAAGTTTGCAGAATTTATACAAGTGTTTTCAAAATTTGTGACAATTTTGAAAATATTGATTACTTTTACATTTTTTATTTTTTTATATTATTTGCAGTCAGTCTCTTTAAAATCATGGATAAAAAGTCCTGAGCCAAATACACATCTTCAGCTTACGTAAATAAAAAGTTATATCTGTAGATTATTTTTGTTGTGTGTCTCTGGTTAAAGAGTTTTGTTAAATTCTGATTTATCTGCCTAAACTTACATATATATGTAAGGAGTTTTTTTCCTTTCTTGTCCTGAATTCAGTGCCTGGTTAATTGTCTTGATGATTGGGGCAGCAGTCACTTATTGGAAATCCCTGGGGGAGAGACAAATGTTGTGTGTGTGTCTAAGAAGTGTCAGCCTGAAAATACGAGCATGCAATGGCTACGTGCCTTGTCCGAGGAGGAGGGGCTTTGAAATATCAGAGTGGGATGGTTGGGACACAGGGCAGCACAGGGTTGGGCTCCTGGCTGGGATTGCTGATGAGCTGGTCCTTAGTAGTGTTGGCTGGGTGCCTACCCCAGCTGGTGGTGGCCCACCAGCTCTGCCCCAGAGGAGAGTTGCAGGCAGAATTTCAGGCTGTGTTCTGTGGTCCCTGACTGCAGGTATTTTCTCATGGATGCAGAGGGATGTTGGGTGGTAGAGAAGTAGTGATGACAAAAGAAGTTCTTGAGCCAGCTGAGACTAAGAAGAGTAGAGCTGGCAGTGAGTGAGTTATGTCCATAGGTTAAATGGCCAAAAGTGGAATCCAACAGCGCCTAGTGCTAAGCTGCAGCATGTAGCAGATGGTCTGTAAGAATCCTCATTTTCATTCTCTACACCTCTATGCCTCACATAAAGCAACATGTGAGGAAGGTGTTGTCACAGACATGATTCAGAATCTGAGAGGAGCAGAATGCAGGCATATTAGATGCAACTTTTGAGTTGTCTTATCTGTTTTCTAACTCTGAAGAGGTTAATTCAAAGGATGCAACAATTTAATGACAACAATGTGCTGTTAGGTAAGTGTTATGGGCACAAGGAGATACGAGTTGTGTGATGTGGTTATCCTTGTGTTCCAGGACGGGTGCAGCTGCAGCTGCTGGAGAGAGTAGAGGGAGGAAGAGAAGTAGCTACATAGTGGTGAGTTTGTAGATGTTCACATAATTCAGGAGTATGAAAACTTGCTTGTAGTGGAAAGAGGAGACAGTATCATGGAATCATAGAATCATTAACTCTAGAAAAGACCACCAAGATCAAGTACAAGCTTTGACTGAACACCACCATGTGAACTAAACCATAGCACTAAATGCCATGTCCTGTTGTTTCTTGAACACTTCTAGGGGTTGTGAGTCCACACTTGCCTGAGCAGCCCATTCCAATGTATAACTTCCCTTTCAGTGAAGAAACTCTTCCTGATGTACAGCATGAACTGCACCTGGCACAGCCTGAAGCCATTTCCTCTTCTGTTGCTGATTGCTTGGGAGAGGAGATGGACCCTAACCTGGCTACAGCCTCCTTTCAGGCAGTTGTAGAGAGTGATAAGGTCCCTCCTGAGCCTCCTTTTCTTCAGGCTAAACACCCCTTGGTCTCTCAGCAGCTCCTCACAATGTTTGTGCTCCAGACCTTTCCCCAACTCCATTTCCCTTTTCTGGGTCTGCTGTAGCACCTGAGTGTCCTTGTAGTGAAGGGCCGGAGGCTGCACTGCAGAGGGGGTAGATGGGAAAAGTGTGTGGAGCGTGCTGCCTGTACTGGCTTTCCATGTGTAAACTGTGACCTTTGCTTCTTTGAAGGCTGCTTCACATGCCTGGGTGTTGGTGTTTGCTGTAATATTGTCGATGCTCATGGGTTGTTTTGTGTCAGTAGAGCATTAATTTACTGTTGGGTCATAGTCCTTGTACATACTGTTCTCTGAAACCAACTTGGGTATTCTGGACAAAAGTGAAATCCTTTCAATCCAGAAAAAATGTGGGCAGTTGATAAATTATTCATCCTGAAATTCTGGCTTGTTCAACATGACAGTACTACATGGGAAATAGTGTCAGTAGTTCCTAAGTTGTTCCCTGTGAGGCTCCAAAGAGCTGCACAAGCTCCTGTGCTGTGCAGAGCGAACAGAGGCATGACAGTTTGCTGAGACAAAATTATTCAAGGTACTGACAGTAAGAGCTGACAGCATATTTTAAATGGTAACTGAAATCCACTGTTCATAGAATAATTTGTTTTAGAAGGCATGTGTAAATCTCATCAACTCCAATGCCACTGCAATAAGCAAGGATATTTTCAGCTAGATGAGGTTGCCTGCAGCCGTGTTCAGCCCAATCCTGAAAGTTTGCAGGGATGGGTATCTACCATGTATCCAGGGATGGGCATCTACCATGTATCTCTGTGGGCAACCTGTTCCAGTGTTTCAACACTCTCATTGTAAAAAGTTCTTCTTATTGCTAGTATAAATCAACTCTTTTTCAGTTTAAAATCATTGTCTCTTGTCCTCTTGTAACAGCTTCTGCTGAAAACTTTGTCCCCATCCTTCTTATAGAACATCAAGTACTGGAACAACCTCAGTAAGTTCTCCCTGGAGCCTTCTCTTTCCAGGCTGAACAACTTTCTTAGCCTGCTTTCACAGGAGACTGACTTCATCCTCTAATCATCTTCCAGGCCCTTCTCTGGCCATGCTTTAACAGATTTGTGTTGTCCTACCTGTGCTGGGCACCCCAGAGCTGGATGCAGTTCTCCAGGGAGGGTCTCACATGAGCAGAGCAAAGGGGGACAATTGCCTCCCTTGCCCTGCTGGCCCTGCTGCTTTTGATGCAACCCAGGATACAACTGGCAGTCTGGCTGTGAGTGCACATTGCTGGGTCATGGCCAGACTCCCATCTACCAGCACCCCCAAGTCCTTCTTGGCAGGGCTGCTCTTGAGCCATTAGTTCCCCAGCCTTTAAAAGTATTGGGAGTTTCCTCAATACATATGCAGGACCTTTACTTTTTTTGCTCTCACTGAACCTCATGAGATTTCCATGGGCCCAGTCCTCAAGTCTGTCAAGGTCTCTCTGGATGGGATCCTGTCCCTCAGGTGTGTCAGCTGCACCACTCAGCTTGGTCTCATCTGCAAACTTAGTGAGGGTGCACTCAATTCCAGTGTCTGTCATTGATAAAGATATTAAACAGCATTGGTACCCACACAGACCCCTGAGAGCTACCACTCATCACTATATCTCTGGATGTTGGGCCATTGACCACTGCCCTCTGGAGGTGACCATTTAACTAGTTTCTTATCCACAGAACAATCCACCCATCAAATCTGTATCTCTCCAATTTAGAAAGACTGTTGAGGGGTACCTTGTCAAAGGCCTTACAGAAGTCCAGAGACCTGACATCTGTAGCCCTTCCCTAGTCCACAGATGCATGCACTCCATCACAGAAGGCCACTGGGTTGGTCAGGCTGGACTTTTTCTCAGTGAAGCTGTTCTGGCTGTCCTGAATCACCTCCTTGTTCTCCATGTGCTTTAGCACAGCTTCTGGGAGGATCTGTTCCATGGTGTTCCCAGGCCAACAGGACAGTAGTTCCCAGGATCCTACTTTTTACCCTTTTTAAAGATGGGTACATTTCCCCTTTTCCAGCTACATCAGTTAATTCCCTCAGGACTCTTGTAGGCATCTTGTTGGGTCCCATAGACTTCTCTATGTTCAGTCTCCTCAGGTTCCTCACAAACCTGATCTTTTCTTATAGTGGGAATCACTTTGTTTCCTCAGTTTCCATCCTGCTGTCCATCCACTTGAGAGGCATGGAAGAGAGGTTTCCCTTGAAGACAGGGAAAAATTTGTTGAGTTCCTCAGCCTTCTCCTCATCCCTTGTTACCAGCTTCATGGCCTTGCTTCTTTCTTTGACCCTCCTTTTAACAAACCTGTAAAAGTCCTTGTTATTCTGTGAGTCTCGCCAGGTTCAGTTTCAGCTGTGCCTTGGCCTTCCTCACCCCATGCCTACACAAGCAAACCTTGTGCCTATACTTTCCCCAGATTACCTGTCCTTGTTTCCACTGACTGTTTATTTGCTTGTCCTGTAGTTTGATCAGTAGGTTCCTACTCAGCCATGGCAGTTTCCTCCTTGCCTGATTTCTTGCTCCTGGGGATCAAGAGCTCTTGCACTCTATAGAAAGCATCCTTAAAGATCTGCCAGCTCTGTTCTGCTGCCTTGTTCCAGAGGGCTGTGTCCACGGGGTCCTATTGTCCTTAAAATTCAGGGTCCTGATTTTACTATCTTGCTGTTTTACACCACAAATGACACAGACTCTGAGATTCAGAGGGCTATAAAGTGACTATTTCAGGATGTGTCTCCCTTATATACTATTTTACACAGACCAATTTGATTGGTGAAACAAAGGCAAACCTTTTCAATCACATTGGTCAAACCAGAGAGACAACAAGAAGTCCCTCCTGTCAGAAGGAATGAATAACATTAAGTACAGTTACAAAAACATTCCTCATATTTACCAGGCTTCCCTGGGAAAGAATTTCAGAAAACCAAAACATCAGGCCTGGAACCAGAGCTACATACTCTTTGCCTGGCCCATATTCCACAGGAGTGTGAACTCCACCACTGCATGATCACTGTGGCCCAGGCTGCCTCCAATCTTGAGTCCCAGATTAGCTCACTGCATTCATGCCCATCAGGTCCAGCATCGTATCCCCTCTGGCAGGGCTATCACCTGGCCCAAGAAGTTGCCCTCCATGCATTCCAGGATTCTCCTGCACTGCTTACAGCTTGCTGTGCTACTTTTCCAGTAAATGTCGGGGTGGTTGAAGTCCCCCAGCAGGACAAGAGTCTGTGAGTGTGATGTGTCCTGCAGCTGGAGCAGGAAGACTTCATCAGTTGGCTCCCCTCCTTGAGTGGCCTATAGTGACACTAACCACAAGGTTTCCCTCTCAATAGCCACATGCAGTCATGGGATCTGTCCCACTGAGTTTCAGCAATGGCAGGTGGGTCACAGCTTTCTAGCAGCATGGTGGCTTCCAGTTCATGTTCACTGTGTGCACTGGTGTAGAGGCCCTTCAGCTGGGCTGTCAGGTGTGTCACTTTCTTAGAGGGGCACCCCTTAATTCCTTTGAGGTATTTCCCTGGTGTTTCCCTGATTGCTTCTATTATCCCAGGTGTCCCTGGCTCATCTCCATAAGATTTACAATGTTCTCAAATGTGCTCAACACCTCTAGAGCCACTTGTCTGAGGGCCCTCACTAGCACGCTGTCCCTTTAACCTTGGTGCATCTTCCCAACAGCTTGTCATGGGCAAGCCTGATATTATCCCTCTTCCCTGGCATGACTAGTTTAAAGCTCTGTCAATGAGCCCCACTGGCTCCTGAGCAAAGAACTCATTCTGCTTTTGGGAAAGGTGAATCTCATCTGATGGCAGCAAGCCTGGTGCCATATAGGCCATCCCATTGTCAAAGAAACCAAAATTCTGGCAGTGACACCAGCCACAGAGCCATGAACTAGACTGGTCCATCTGTTTCTTGTTTTTGCCAGCAACTGGAAGGATAGAGGAAAAATTATGTGCTCCACATTCCCTTACCAAGCAAGCCAAGGTGCTGAAGTCTCTTTGGATGACCCTTGGATTGGGATGTTGTGGCTCCACTGCCACCCACATGGAACACCAGTAATGGGTAATAGAGCTATGCCAGGCTAGGAAGTTTCCCAGAGTTGTTCTGAACCAGGACCCCAGGGAGGCATCAGACTTCACTAAGAGGAGCATTTATCCAGCATATTAGACCCTCTGATCCCCTTAGACAGGAATCACCTGCAACTACAACCCATCTTTTCTTCCTCACAGAGGTGGTTGTGATGTCTTGTTTAGCCTTTCTGACTCTGTCAACACCTCTGGCATAGCTGGACCTTCATCCTCATCACATGTTGACTGGCATTCCACCTCCAGAGCCTCTAATATACTGTACAGAGGCACCTGGGAGAGTGAGGTGGACAGGGAGGGATTTCATCCGCTGCCCAAGTGAGGACTTTTTATCCATTTACTCCTTTCTTTGGAACTACCGTTTTCTGCCTGCTGGGGGGAAGACACAGGAGACCCTTGATCACATTTTTTTTTTCTGGTGGTTGTTCCTGTCTCAGTGAGGCAGCTTCTACCAGCCTATCTCCTTCTCAGACTCCCTGATGCTCCTTAACCATCCTGCTTCCTCTCTTTAGCTGTGCCACCAGGCTGAGCAAATCATCCACCTGGTCCCACAGGTATTGTTTGTGCTGTTGTCCAATACCAGTGATGGGTAGAACCCAACTGAGAGTGTCCAGGAATCACCATGACTGGTCCTCTCCATGTTTCCACCCAGTTGGCAGCACCAGATAAAAAGGTAAACAGGGTGTTGGAAACTGCTAGGGAAGGGCTAAAGCAAACAAATGACAATTCTGGTTGAAATGGGCCTTTGCACTGACAGGTGCATGGGAAAGCAGGAGCTTCAGGTGGAGGCAAGAGAAGGTGCAGAGTGAAATGTTTGGCTGGTATCATTTTCAGGAGGTAGAGATAGTGACGGGCCGTGGAAGAAGGGACTTTTTGGTATTGCTTCCAGGTTTTAGAACTTAAAACCATCTTCAAGGACAGGTTACCAATCCAGCAATGACAAACGGCAGAACCATGGGTCAAATACTAAAATAGTAGTTAATGTTAATGCAATAGGAACACAGGTAGTCAGCAATCCTTGAGAAGCACCCAGTGGGGTGTGTTGAATACTCATCCAATTTTAGATGGTTCCACCTATGCTATTAGAGTGGCTAATTTGTTTTTTCATGGGAACATACAAGTTTTCTTTGGCTCAGCACTTTGTTTACCTGTGAGCCATTCTTATGTAACTACAGCCTTTTCAATTTTCTGTGATGCAGCTGGTTTCCTTCCAGATGCAGATTCATACCCTTCATTCAGGCAAGGTCCTCTTAACACTCTCTTCCCTGGTGTGGTTTCTGATAGCCCTGGTGTAGGGGCTGATACATGGTCCTGAAAATTTGTCTTGCCTAGTAAAAGTATACAGCATTGTACATACAAGCATTGGCTTCTAACTGGTGTTGGTACACTCATGGCAGTACTGGTGGTGTGAGTTTGACTTCATGGGTGCTTCTAGGCTATGAGGCTGGATTCTTTAAGGGTAGGACAGGCAGGGGAAGCTTGCACAGGGATTAGGGCCCATGGTCCCTGCTGTGATTGCTAGTATGAGGGCTTCACCTACACTGGGAGACACCCAAGAACAGTGGTTGCCCCTGCCCCTCAGTGGTGCTGCTCTGCCTACAATGGCCTTGGCACAGGCTCCTCCGGGGTATGACTTCAGGGAAAGGGGAATAGCCTGGAGGAGGGATCATTGCCAACACTGGGTGAACCAGTCTTCTGAATTTTGGGTGTGGGCCATGCTGCACCACAGGATGGGTCCTGACATGTTTTATGCCATTGTGAATCAAATTGTGAATCCTGGACCCAAAGGTTGATGTGGGGCTCCTGGGCACAGTGCTGAGCACTGGTTCATATACTTATGTATGGCAAAAATGTAACCCTCACCTATATTTCAACATAAATAAACCCCTGCTATCAAGGTTTTAAGTTACAAAGCTTTACTACCTTCCTTGTGCCTGAATCTATTTGCTGCCTCTGCATTTCCCATGCCAGAACAGTGGTCATTTTATCAAGTGCTTTGCTCTTCTGTCTGCTGGAGGAAAGTCTTGCAGAGGAGGACATTGGTAACAAGAAATTGGTTGCTATTTTGGGAATGTGGTGGATGTGCATAGACTTTGGCTAATTTTTGCTTTGCTTTTTAAAATGTGGATTGAAATGTATCTTGGTGATGAAGATCCCATCTTGATGCACAACCTGTTGCAGACACAAATCTCATCAAGATGAGATGAGATAGGGTCACCCGCAGGAAACCTTCTCCAGAGTCCCTGCCTCCACTTGCTCTTGAGCCTTTAACAACACCTTCAGTGGCTGGAAGTGATTCTGTTAACCTTGAGCCTTACACGGCTTTGTCTAGGCTAATTTTCTCTTTCAACTTGGAATCAACAGAAAGCAAGAGAAACTTTTGCAACAGGCTCTCTTGGGATGCTGAGGTACGTGTGCTCCCTGTTGTCTTTTCTGATGCTAGAAAACTTTCCTGACTAATGCTGCCTATTCTGCTCCAAGGTCTCCACCTCTACTGACATCACCAGGCAGGAATCAGATCCAGTACCTGAGTTTTTCTGTACCAAAGGTGAACTGTAAAGTGGCACCACCGTGGCTTGGGTTTGGCCATACTGTAACTTGGCAATCACAAGTAATTACAAGGGGGTGGAAACTGGGTGTTGACTTACCATGGTTTCCTGTTGTCCATGGTTTAACTCCAGCCAAGGCCCAGGCAGCTGCTCACTCACTCCCCCACCAGTGAGATCAGGGAGAGAATTGGAAGGGTAAAGGCCAGAAGACTCATGGGTTGATATAACGACTATTTAATAGGGAAAGCAAAAGCCACACGCACAAGCAAAGCAAACCAAAGAATTAATTCACTGTTTCCCACGGGCAGGCAGGTATTCAGCCATCTCCAGGAGAGCAGGGCCCTAGCACGTGTAACAGTGACTTGGGAAGACAAACACCATCACTCCAAACATCTCCTCCTTCCTCTCTCTTCCTCCAACTTTATGTACTGAGAATGATGTCATATGCTCTGGAATATCCCTTTGGTCAGTTGGGGTCACCTGTCCTGGCTGTGTCTCCTCCCAACCTCCCCTGCACACGCAGCTTCCTCACCAGTGTGGCTGTAGGAAAAGCAGAAAAGGCCTTGGCTCTGTGCAAAGCCCTGCTCAGTAATAACAAAAACATCTCTATATTACCAACCTTGTGTTCAGTACAAATCCAAAACACAACCTCTGACCAGCCACTGCGAAAAAAATTCTGCCTCTACGCCAGCCAAAACCAGCACACCTTTGTACACAAAGGGCACTAGCTGGTTGCTGTTAGGGCACATCTGGAGCTGCTCTACCTCTCTAGAATGCATTTGGGGATTACATTTTCTATCCTGTACAGGCTAGTTTCTCCTGCAAATGCCATCTGGAAACAAACAGTGCATATAGATGTTATTTACAAACCCAGCGTGGGATAATTAAATCAGAGCTCTCTTGTTCTCATGTGTCAGATCACATCAGCATCATTCTACACCACACAGTGCCTACACACAGTACCTGTCTGTAGCATATGAAAACCAGATGCACAAGCTGAGAGCAAAAAGAATCTGTTTATTGCAGAGTTAAGACAGTACTTATATGCTTAGGGTGAGAATCTTTGTTCAGTCCTTCACACGCAACCTGGCTGCAGGCCTGTAATAGATCCATTGGCCTGACAGTTTGTTAGTTTCCTCAAGGTTTGCAGGGTGTCAAAGAAACAGGATGCTTTTCCTGTTCTCAGATAGTGTGTAGTCCAGGTTCTTCCATGCTTGCCTCCCAGGAATTTTCTGCAGTGTCAGGCTTTGCTGTTTCCTTTCACCTGCCACCGCATTAAGAGAAATCATCATGGGATTAACAAAAAGGCTTTTAGTGATCTAATGATGAACAAATTGTCAGTAATTGATATCTGAATGAAAATCAAATGGTAATCAAAGGGTGATTGGGTATGTATTGGGTCTGGCTGAGATGGAGTTCATTTTCCCCACAGCAGCCCTCACAGGACTGTGCTCTACATTGGTAGCTGAAAGGTGTTGGTAACTCCCCGGTTTTGGCTCCTGCTGAGCAGGGCTGGCACAGCACCAGCACTGCCTCTCCAACATTCCCTGCCTGTCAAGGGGCTGGAGGTGAGCCAGATCCTGGGAGGGCACAAAGCTAGGACAGCTGACTCAGATTGACCAGAGGGGTATTCCATACCATATGACATCAGCTCAGATAGAAAAGCTACAAAAATGAGGAGAAAGAGGGTGAATTTGTTTTTTACAATGTTTGCCTTCCATAGCAACTGCTCTGTTGCTGAGGCCCTGCTTCCTGGGAAGCAGCGGATGGGAAGTTGAAAATATTTTTTTTTTTCTTTTCTTTGCTTGTGCATGTACAAACTTCTGCTTTTGCTTTGGTAAACTGACTTATCTCAATCTATAATCTGTAAGTCATTTTCCATCTTATTTTCTCTCCCTTTCCAGCTGAGGACGGGAGTGATAGAGAAGTTTGATGGGCATCTGGCCTCCAGCCAAAGTCAACTTCACCACGGGGCAACAGCTGAATCTGTGACTTGATGATGACTTAAATGATGATTCACACAGTGATACACTTCTACTTCTTACACTTGTAACAACAGCTGGATAATGTCACTAGAATATGGTATAACTCTGTGCCTAATGAACACTGTCACTTACCTTTCCGGGGATGTCAGATGCTGGGTAAGGGGTCTCAGTCTTGAGAAGTAACTGAGGGATGTCCCTGCTTAAGCTGCATCAAGTCTCAAGCTATGGCAGGGGAGGTTCAGGTCTTGGACATCAGCAAGAATTCTTCAAAGAAAGGGTGATTAAACATTGGAACAGGCTGCCCAGAGAGGTGATGGAGTCATTCCTGGAGGTGTTTAAGAAAAGACTAGATGTGGAACACAGTGACATGGTCCAGTTGACATGATCCTGTCAGTCAAAGGTTGGACTCGGTAATCCTGGAGGTCTTCTCCAACCCACCCGATGCTGTGATTCTGTGCTTTAGGGGAGATCACTGCCATGCTGCCCTTCAGGAGCGTGCAATGGGCTGTAAAGATTTTTATAAAGTGTTTGACTCATAGCCTGCCCCACCTCTGGCGTACGTGCAGGAGTGCAGACACTGATTGCTGTTTCAATCATGTCCACTCTCAGCTCAGCTGATAGTCTTCACTCCTGGTAAGACGTAGCCCAGGCTCCTCCAATCCTGGAAATGTGTATCCCAGCACAAATCTCCAGATCTGTACAGCAGGGCTGACATCAGGGCTGTTGTCAGAGTTGCCTGAACCACTGTGCTGTTCATCCACCTAGAGCACACCTGGAGGGAGATGTGGGGGCCAGGAAGGCACTGGCTGCCAGGGGAAGCTGCTGTGTCTCAGATGGCATCAAAGCTCTTGCATGGATGGGCAGGGAGCTGGGTGCTGGGCAAGCCCCTGCCTGCTGGGAAGGGAAGGGCTGTATTCCCAGCACAGCTCCTGGCACAGAATGCAGGAGTTAAAATCCTTCCCCACCCTGAAAACCAGGTTACTGTGGCATGGGTCCAGCTTTTGCAAAGGCTGATTTGGTAATAGGTGAAACAACACTCAGTGGTGCTGAACCCCACAGATCAGAACTCAGTCCTTCAGCAGGGGAGGACCAGGTTGGGGAGCATATTTAAACCATGTGGGCATACAGGACTCCATGGGGGCTACTGGGATCCATTCCTGCATGCGAGGAGAGCTGGCAGGTGTCAGAGAGAGGCTACCCACAATGCCCTGTGAATGGTGGTGGTGATCCTGAGGCCTGAACATCACTCCTGTCTTCAGGAACAGCAAGGAGGAGGATGAGGAAAGCTGTAGGACAGCCAGCCTCACACCACAAACCTCGGGAAGGTGATGAGACAGACCTGGAAACCACTCCCAAACATACAAGGAACAAGAAGGTGCTTGGGAGTACTCAGCATGGATTTACTAAGGGAAACCCAAACTTAATGCACTGGCTCAACAGTGGGACTTTGATCATGATCCAGCACCAAGATGTCCAGCTGGAGGCCAGTTCCTAGTGGAGCACTCAGGGGTTGATACTGGAGCCACTGTACTGATAATGTTCAATGTCTTTGCTAATGACCAGGGCAACAGATCCCCAGCAGTTTGCAGGTGATACAAACCCACAAGGAGCAGCTACAGAGCAGAGGGTTGTGCTGCCATTCAGGGGGACCTGGACAGGCTGGAGAAGAGGTGCAACACAAAGTTCATGAAGTCCAGCAACTGCTGGAGAACAACTTGGCAGAAAAGCTGTTCCTGGGAAAAAGTTGTTTCCCCTGGATTTCCCTGGAATCCTGGGAAAAATCAGTTCACTCCTGGCATGGTGACCACCAGCCTTCTGGGCTGCATAATGCAGAGCTGCTGGCACATCTGCCAGCAGGGGGAGGAGATGGCTCTTCTGTTGGCTCAGCCCTGGCAAGAGACATCTGAGTGCCGAGTTCCGTGCTGGACTCCCCAGTATGACAGACAGGGACACACTGAAGGTCCATGGAGATGATTAACAGCTTGGAGCACCTGTCATGTGAGAAGAGGCTGAGAGCTGGGATTGCTCAGCCTGGAGAAGAAGGGCTAAGAGGGATCTTATTCATGTGGATAAATATTCAGTGGATGAAGGGAGTAAAGAAGAGTGACAGTGACAGTCAGTGGTGCACAGTGACAGGAGCCAATGGGGAAGTACTGAGACACATGAAATTCCGTTTTAACATAAGAAAAAACTTCTTTGTCTCTTTAGGCGGTCAAACATCTGGGCAGATCACCCAGAGAGACTGTGGAGTCTCCATCCCAGGAATACTCAAAACTCAACTGGCTGTGTCCCTGAGCACCCTGTGCCAGCTGCCCTGCTAGAAGCAGGAGTGTGGCCTGGACAGCCCCCCAGCAGGGGACTTTTCCTTTAGCTGTGGCATCTGCCTCCTTTTTCAATTTGATAATCACCAGGCTGTCCCTGTGATAGGGTAACATCCCCTGTTGCCAGTTCCACAGCAGCCCCATGCAAGATAATTAAGTCAGTGTAAAATGTTCCATACTGTGGAAGCTTGGAAGATAAGGGGGCTCATGTATGCAGCAAACTCCAAAAGCTGACCCAATCAAGGATTATTGGTAATAACAGCCAAGGATTGTTGTGGCTGGAAAAGGGGCCATAGGAGGAAGGGAAGTGATGTCTGAGACAAACATCCTTGTTCTGGCTCCTGGAGATAAGCACAAGACAGCCAATAAACTTATCTCTAGGGTGGGAAAAACTTATCTATAAAAAAGTACCCCCACAAAGTCCGGGTGTGCACCCCAGGACACCCTATCAGCTGGATTGGTGCTGGAGGTCTGGTGATCACTTTTTCTCTCTTTCTTTCTCTCTCCCCCTCTTTAATCCATCTTTCTCTATCCCACCCATCACCCCACCTTTCATCCCACTCCTTTTCCAAAATCCACTGCTGTCTGCTTAGGTAGGAGGTCAGGGACTGACATATCAATTTCCATGCCAAGTGTGAATTTACTAATAAAACTTTGTGAGCTTTTGTGGACCCTCCTACTTCTGCCATTCCTTTTGACCATGAACATCTACGAATCTTGGGTGCTCCCTTCCCTTTAATGTTGGGACATTGCATGTACCATGAGTGAAAATTATGTGACTAAACACCTTGTTCCCAACATTAATCATGCTACAGTTACACCAATATTTGTGCCTTTAATTAGCCTAACAGGACTTTCAGCTGTAATATTTAATTATGTTCACTATAGACTTACACTAACTGTTGGTAGTACACAGGCAGACCTCTTTAGACTGTATATGCATTCTGACTCATGGTTCTTTTAAAAAGAAAATTGTATCTGGAATCATCAGTCATGGCAAACTATCCAACACCTTTATTTCCAATTTCATTGCTCATTTCTGATACAAAAGTGAAACTTCCACAAATAGATCTTCAGAACAGAAAACCCAAATGATTTATACATAAACAATTACATGCAGCATTTATAATGTGCAGTACAAAATGTGCACTGTTTAGAGGAGATACATGGTGAATATCATGCCAAGATTTAAACAAGGGTTATAAAGACTAGTGCTGATGGTTACATTTCACAGCTGTAGGCACTGCCTTGAAGCACAGAAAAGACACAGTTCTAAACAGCAGTACTTGCCTCATCCTCAGGCCCCAACTCCTCATTTCAAGTTTGGAGAAAAGCCTTGGTCCTTCTCCATATTCATAGAACAGTTCTGAATTCATCAAAAATGAAGCTTGGCACGTGTGCTTCAACAACCTGAGGGACACAGGAAGGCACAGTTAGCTATTTGCATTATCCATTTGTTGTCCATTCATCCATTAACAAGCATATCTGATCTGTGACTCAAGCACACACACGACTGACCTGAGCCACCCTGGCCCCAGGATGTGCTCCTGGATGTGCACAAAGCAAGGAAGGAACAGCACAGCCAGGGCTGGGAGGAGATGCCAGGAGCACAGGTACTGTCTAGGACTGGAGGAATGCTGCTGTCCTCTCTGCTGTGCCTCCACACAGCATCAGCTACAGCTGCAGGACTGAACAGGGACCTTCTACCACAGAGAACTGTGGGCTGGGAAGAGGGCACTGGAAGAATCTCACTCTCTTCACTGTGAATATTAGCTGGGAAATGGCTATTGAATGCTTATTCAAGAACCATGGAGATACAGCCTGTATATATCAAACAGGATTATGACTTATTTTTAATACTATGTATAAATAATATATCATCTTCAAATGTAGTTAAGTTGCATTTAAATCTGAAATAAGGTCTCTTTACAAGTAGACTTTTAGCACTTCCCTTGCATGTGAGACAAGGAAGCTGCCTGGGAAATCAGGCTTTGTCAGGATACTGGATACAGTGCTTCACCAAAATTTAGACTTACTAATTAGCTTTTTGCCCTGTGTTTAGAATACTGCTAAGTTTAGTATTACTTGGAAACATCTTGGAACTTCTATTTAATTTCTTTCCTTCCCAACAGCCCCCAGCATTATACATTTTATAGATTAACATTAACAGATTAAATTAAAACAAATTAAGATTAAATTTAACAGATTTTTATACACTAAAGATTTAAATTAATTTTGTTTGAAATTGACGCAAAGGTGAAATCCTTTATTTATTAGTATTCATATATTTAATGGGACTGATCTCTACAAATCAGGGCTCCTTCTGCATCAGCAGGACCCTGACCTGTTATTTGTTATGTTGGCTCATCTGTAGTACAAATGGAAGGTGTGGGCAGTGTCTTTCTGGCCAGATCCCTTCATTGGCTAAAGTGGAGTGGGAGCACATATGCCCTGTTCCTTTTCCCAGGGAAAATGGTTGGGGTGTGTAGGGGCATATTTAGAGACACGGAATTCTTTCTTACCTTTCTTGGTAACTTGGTGTACCGAATGTAATCTTCCAGGAACATGAGGGCACTCACTACATCAGCAGGCATTTCTGGAATCTTCTGGCTAAAATTAAACTACTGTGAAAATCACGGTCTTACTAATTGACCAGTTACTTGGATTAAACTACCTGAAAATGCCATCCTTCAAATAACACCATTTCCACTAGGTGCCATGTGATTGATTCCATTACAAATAGAAATAGTGTTTTAATCTTCTATTATGTAAAATATATTATTATTATTATTGTGTAATGCAATCATGGAATGGTTTGGGCTGGAAGGAACCTTAAAGATTATGTAGTTACAGCAGTCCTGCCATGGGCAGGGACAATTTCCACTGGACCAGTTTTCTCAGGGCCCCATCCAACCTGGTCTTGAACACCTCCAGGCATGGAGCATCCAAAATTTCTCTGTGAAACCTGTTCCAGTACCTCACTATCCTCATGGGAAAGAATTTCCTCCTAAATATTAATCGCAATGTCCCCCCTCTTTTAGTTTAAAATCACTCTCCCTTTTCCTGTCCCTGTCTGCCCATGTAAAAAGACCCTCTCCATCTTTTTTACAAGGTCCCTTCAAGTATCAAAAGACTGCAAATGTCAACTATGCTCTCCTAGAAAAAAAATACTGAAAAAGCAGTGCTTTTTCACTGCTGAAGTCCTCTTCACAGAGGTGATACTTGGGTAAAAAGTAAAACATGGATACCTTGTGCACTGCTCCATCGTTGAACGAATAAATTGACCAATCAGAGCCAAAAATTGTTCTGTGTATCTTGAGTGAAACTGTTTCAACAGAGTAAGGAGCCCCAGAACCAAAGGAAGCCAGTCAATTTGATCAGCTGGCCGTTTGCACACCACTCCTGCACAGAAAAAAACCCAAAACAACACACACTTATAAAACAGAATATATTCTGACAGCACAAGCTAACTTATGTAATATACTCGTCATGTTTTTTTTGCTGTCTCCCCTTCTGCTTGCCCAGACAAAAAAATTCAAAACCTATGTAACAACTGCATGTCTTCCATGGCGAATGGCTTAGTGATATTAACTGAGGCATAGGAAAGAATGAGAAAACCAGGAGTCTGGACTCTGTTTCCTACCCTATTGTATTTGGCTTAAATAGTATAACAAAACTGTCTGAATGTGATGAACTAAAGTCAGGAACAGTATTTTCTATGCAGGTAATTTTACTATCTTCTCTACAGATAATTTCACATAGGTTTTAATTAGATTTAGACACGTAACAACTTACACATTACCTAAATTTCTGTTGTACTGAAGTTTGGGAAACTGGGAAATGAGGAATAGGAAGTTGACGGTGGGAAAATATGGCAGACGTTTTGTTGTTATGTAGATCTGAGGGGGAAAAAAAAAGACTAGTACAGGTCTTCTACATATTATTTTTTTCTCAGTTAATATAAAAATAGAAAAAAGCAAACTGCACCAAGCACCAGAATGTATGCCTGACCTTATTTAATGGATTGTGAATGCCAGCAGCTTCCAGATAAGCTGTGATTTCATATAAAAGAGTGTTGTCTTCTTTAGGATAAGGCAGTGTTGGGTTCTGATAATGTGCTTCAATGTCAGCCAGTATTGCCCTAAAAGGAAAATAGATTATATTAAATAATTTTAAAAATTATCCCTGAATAAACCTTACATGATGACACGTCATACTAATATAAAAATTGCGAAGATACAAAACCACTACATGGCTACAATAAAGAGTGAAACACCTTTCCTGGAGTATCTTTTCACAGACATCATATTTGGTTCCAAATCAGCACCATACATATTCTGTTCCTTTTCCTCATCTAAAAATGACTTCAGAACCAGGTATAAGCAAATGCTATTAGAAACTGCATGTTCAAACTGATTACTCACCAAGTATTTATTTTTAATGTTTTTGTTGGGTTAAAATTCAAGTAGTGATCAACAAAAACCTGAACACAAATCAGATTCCACATTTTGCTGTAATTTAGATTTTAAGGATTGCTGAGCTGATAACAATTACATCACAGTAATACATGCAGCTCTTCAGCACATTTTGCTTCTTACTTATTGAGATTTTCCAAAGCAGCAGCCAAATGCTTGGAGTCAAACCTGCAGGAATAATTTAATTCATTGGTAATCTGTCGTCTTAAAATCTGCATCTGACCAACCTGTTGACACAAACACAAAAAGGGTGGTGTGTTATACTGAATGCAGTGAAGAAGAGTGGAGTCAAAGACTGACCCCAACTGCACAGTGCACTCAAGAGCATAGATGTAGTCACAGTGCTTGAAGTTTACACAGTTCCTGGTTGCAGGTACAGGCCATGGGAAAAAGAGCAAAAAGGTAACAAGGATAAAATAACTTGCTTTTCATTGGTCAGTGAAAATGCCTGTACCCTGTTTCCCACCTCTCTGTAAATCTTAGGGTCAGCATGGCGGGAGAAAAAAATATCAGAGGGCTCATTGCAGTCAACCTTCTCCTTCCCTGGCCTTTCCTCTTCACTCCAGTAACAAAAACATTCACAGCCCTATGAAAAATACTGGTCTCAAGATGTCATTACAGGGACAAGATTTAAAAAAAAAAAAAAAAAGAAGCCAAGATAATGGGACAGCTTGTTTAAATCTTCAGCACAGTACAGTGCCTTCTGTGGCAAGGCACATCTGGGAAATGCTACTGCTCCAAACTCTATCCTTGTGTGTATCACGGTCACAAGGTGCTGTGAGGAGTCTCAAGAGTTCCTGATATTGAACACTAACTCAAGTCTGCCCAGATCAGATCTCTAGTGCCAGACTCTGGTTTCAGTGAACTGCTTCTCATGAATCTCAGTGCTAAGCACTTGGTGGAGTGTGAAGTGCTCATACAAATGAAGCTCAGGAGCTCTTGCAAACCCAGTCCTGCTTCACTCATGATGCTACATAATTTCAAGTCAATATAATACAACACTGTAAAATAAGCAGATTAAAATATCACAGAATCACAGAACTGTTAAGACTGGAAGAGACCCCTGAGATCACTGAGTCCAACCTATGACCAAACGCCACCATGTCAACTAAACCTTGGCACTGAGTGCCACATTCAGTCTGTCCTTAAACGTGTGGCAGTCACCCCACACTTGTCCGGGCAACCTGTTTCAATGCTTAACAACCTTTTCCATGAAGAAATTCCTCCTGGTGTCCAACCTGAACTTTCCCTGGTGTTTGAGGCCTCTTGTCCTCTCACTGGTTGCCTGGGAGAAGAGGCCAACCCTCACCTGGCTACAGCCTCCTTTCAGAGAGTTGTAGAGAGTGGTAAGGTCCCCCCTGAGCCTCCTCTTCTCCAGACTAAACCCCCCCAGCTCCCTTAGCTGCTCCCCACAGGACCTACCCTCTAGACCCTTCACCAGCTCTGCTGCCCTTCTCTGGACATGCTCCAGCACCTTAATGTCCCTCCTGAATTGAGGGCCAATATAACCAAAGAGCCTCGACTGAACTCTGAGTAAGTCACATGAACCTACCTTCATTATGGAGTCTAAATAAGCTGTCCAGATCTTCTGTGTTTTCGCAATTGCTGCGGAATAAACCTTGTTTGAATTTGCTGAGAAAAGAAGGGTGAGGCATTAAAAAAAGAAAAAGTAAGAGAAAGAAATGCAAGTGTACAAAGACAATTGCCTTCTTCCATCTTAACCAGTAAACACTTACCTATGATTCCTTTGAGGGGACTGACAGCACTCATAAGTGCTTTTAAGGTATCCTGTACTGACCTGTCACGCAGTATATTTTTCTGAAACATACTGAGGAAATTCTAAATAAAAGAAAGAAATAAGTAAGTAAAATTATCACACATGCACTTTATGATTAATCTTGATGGCACTGGAGCCACATTTTTTAACAGCAGGGAAACACTACAGACGAAGAATTGAGGAATTCTGTAGCTATAATTTTTGCTTTTTGGAGTTATGTTCATCATTGTTAGGGCAATTAGAACATCCCCCTTGTCAGTATCTAATATCCACTATGGACAAATATTAATTCAATCAACTGAGATCAACTTTTAAGTACACACACAGTGTACACCTTCAGAAAGCATCCCCACACAATCTGGAATTACACAGCACCACTTACTTAAGAGCACCATCTTCTATAATTTCATCTGTATCTGAAATTCTCACTTTTGGGCTAGAACAACCATTTTTCAAATGCTTTTGATTTAATTTTGCCATTTCGGTAATTAACAGATTTTTTTATTATTACTTTATTTAACAATAAAGCATTATGGCCTCCAGAAACTGAAGTTCAAAAATTACCTGCAGCTCCTTTACAATCATGAAACACAGCAGCCTGTCTAAGCCATTGAGACCAAAGGTACCCAAAGTATCTTGGATCTCTGAGAAGAGACGACTATTGGTTACTTCCTGATGAGTTTTGATATCATACCACGTATTCATCTGGTCAATGTAACATGTGATTCTGAGGAAAAAAAATCAGTGAACAACTTCAGAAAAAGGTGCAGAAAGTTCCTGTGATATTCTCATAATGAGTTTCCTTTCTCAGATACATGAGAAAGACTCTCCAAGTGTCTCAGGTGATGTTTAGCTATTCCTCTCTCCACCAGGGTTCTGTCACCCTTCCCTGATTTCTCTCCCTTGCATTGGTTCAGCACAGTTATCCTTCTTAGACTAAAATCACCACTTTTCTAGACTAATATTTAAAATGTACAGGATGGATGGGGTAAGCCTGACTTTAGATAAAGTTTTGACAGCTAAGGAAAAACAATGTCTTGTATTTTGGTTTGTGTATGCTGGAATTGGAGCTATCCAATCCATGGTTATTTTGACACATAGTACTTACTTTGGGTCTGTGATCCTCAGGATTTCTCTGCAAAGACGACCAATAAATGTTACAGATTCATCCACAGGTGTGAATTTTGGTATAGGAATATGAGTAGACTGGTATATACTTTGCCAGTCTTGAATCTGAAAAATAAGTTTTACAGTCATTTGCAGTGTTCCCATTGCACCTTTTAAATTTGCTTAGAAATTTTCCTTTTGTTCAATTTAAAAGAAGCACACTGTAACACAGTATTGTAAATTACACATAGCAGAACACTATAAAAACAGAACAAAGGAAAGAGAAGAATGAATCTTATTACAAAAGGATATTAAAATATTCTAGTACTTTCCTCTTATGTACAAATAATGCAGGGGGATGCTGAAACATTTCCGAATAAGCTGGGGGCAGATGTTTTATACAGTAGTTAGCACATTCAGTTGAAGTCACAGTGGTATGAACAATGGGTACACATGCTCCATCAGTCACAGGCTCTAACAGCCAACTATAAAGACATTTATCAACTCTTTTTTTTGTTTTTAGGTTTGAGCAGCACCTTTGTTCTTAAGAAGTTATTGCACTCCTGTTCCACGTTGTAGTTAATAATACGAGACACTTCCTCTTGCCAAATTTTTAAACCATATATGTTGACATAATCCTGGATATATTCAAATGATCGATGGAACCCATCCATTGTAGCTGCCATTTCTTTCAGTTTGGGCATGAGCTCGCTTGGCTGGAGATAAACAACAAAAAAAAGACAAAACCAAAACTGTGAACAGGTAGAATTTAACAAAAATGTAAAAGGCTTCTAAATACCCTGATGGAACAACCTGTAGAGCATTTCACTATGGTCCAGGCAGATATGAAAAGCACTGAGAACTTTATCAAAGTTTGATATCTGAATTAATTCTTACTAAATATTTTTTCCTCCCGCTTCTCGTATTTATTTTTGCCTTCAGTGCTATTGATTGATCTGGGAGATTCAACAATCTGGACAGGATCAAAACAAGGAGTCACTCCTTATTTTATCATTGCCTATCTATGTTTACTTGGTTTATGTAACCTGTCAATCATCACAGACAAAGGCAGTACTGTGAATTCAGAATTGACACAACACTTTGGAATAGAATAAAAATATGTTTTTTAATTCTAGGTACTTTTTTCAGTTTATAAACGCATTTGAACATCAAATAAAGCATTCCAAATAACCTTCATTACTCCAAAATTTTTTAAAAAGAGGAAATCTCCACATAAAAGAATAAATTATTTTTTAGAAAACAGTATAATAAAAGAGGTCCCTGAACACCCAAGATACATAAAAAATTAAAACCAACCTTGGCTCTAGGATTAAAGATAAGGCCCCTGTGAAGAGCCAGGGCCACCCGTTTTACCAGCTCCTTCCTTATTCCATCTTCTAGTAACTGTTTTGGGTCCACCTAAGTAGAAGAAACACTTTTCCTTTAAAGTCAGAAAGGTTTAAAAAATATAAAGGATTTATTTTGTATCAAGAAAGATATTAAATACTTTTGCTAAATAGGAAAACACTGTTAACAGATGCACTTAACCACCACAGCTTGTCCAAAGAATAAAAATTTACATACTTCTACTAAAGAATAAATGTTTTCTTTAAGCTGAAAGGCAAAGTTTTGTACTTCCAATATTCAACCTTTGTTCATGATCCACTGAGAATGTTGTACAATTCTAAGAAGCCAGTATGCATTAAGAAGTGTATGTTTCCTCAAGAATACTTGCTTCTAGATCTCAAAGAGGTATCAATGTAGCCTTAATGTAAAACTGCAGGACAGTTTACACCAATGGAAGAAACCGCTCTTCAGAAAAGCTTTCCAGAAGGAAAAACCTCCAAAGATCACCAACTATGGTGGAGGAATCTATTTATAATGGGGACTGCAGGTTCCTAGGAACCTGAAAAAAATATAGTTCTTACCTGGCTGCCAATTTAGGGATCACTGTTTGAAAATGTGTATGCAAACTTATATTTTCTTTTCTTTTTATTTTTCCTTGAGGTCTCATATATTGTGTAAAATCTGTGCTAACGTGCTAATTACCACCAAACAACCTTTTCCTATTGAAATAATGGATCATTACCTTGATGATACCAACTAAAGTAGTTTTCATCATGAGGATACCTTCAGTGAAGATTGAAATTGCATGAGTTAGCTCGGCAACCTGTAACAGAAAAAAAGTTCATTAAAGCAATTCAATAGATGTAAATAATTACTCTAAAAAAATCTCTTTCTAAGGTAGCTTCCTATTTTAGATTCAAATAATTTGCACTGATATACTTTCAACTTTACATCTTGTTCTAGACTTATATAATTATCTTTCTTTTAGTCAGATAAACAGAGGTGTGTTAGCAGCAGGAAAGAACAGGTACCTCTCAGAGGCTTCAGAAGGATTATGGAAGGGAAGACCAGCCATATCTTGTGTACACAAATACGGACAAAACTCTCAGCTGGTACCTTTGAGCAGGGTGGAAACACAGCTCACAGTAGTTACTCTGTAATAAAGCCTGCTGCCACCATGAGTCCCCCTCAGTATTTCCACTGATCTAATACTGTAGCACATTCACTTGAAGTTTTACAATTATTGACAGTTATTATTATGCTCGGAGTTCAAACAAGCCAGTCTTTTGCCATTCAAGTGTTTACAATACAGAATAGAGAAGACACACTTCAGATCTACAATTCAATAGAAATTGGAAGTGAAAAGCTTTAGTATAAGTTGTTTTCCCTTTACCTCCTCAAAATAATGAACATTGTCTCCTCCTCCGCTCCTATGCAAACACAAGCCAGACTGACTTTAGGAAGTCTCATGGGGGAGTCTAAACCTAATGTGCAGGATTGAACATCAGCTTAATCAGAGATCACAGCTTGCTTGCAGCAAACACCTAACAAGTGAGCACTTTGGCAAAATCTCCAGGGAAATGCTGGCATCTTAACTAATTATTATTAGATTCTTTGGGGGAAAAGCTTACTGATCTACTCAGGTTTTTCTGTTTCATCTTCCTCTACTGAAAATAAAACCACGTAATTTTAGTGTTTGCTCACTCTTCCAGACTGGTTACAATGCAGAAGAAAAACCAGAGACAAAATGAGCAACAGCAGCTTTATCTGATCAAATTAGTGTGCCTCCATCCTCTTCTCATTTGAGAGCAGCAAAAAGCTTAACCCTGCTGGCTTATTCAGCAGGGTTGACCTTCTCCTCTTGGAACAAGAATGCCAAATGTGGAGGGCTTCATTTCAGACTCAGGTTTTCAGGGTTCCATCGTCTCCAATAAATAAAAATATCTTTATGCTCATTTATAAATTTATTTAGTTTTTTTCCATTTCTCTACAAGATCATAAGTTTAAACTTCTACGAACAGAAGCACAGAAGTTACTCATCTGTCCTTGTGAAACTTAAGGTATGCTCACAACGACACCAGTCAGTTTTAACTTTAAGTCAACAAATCTAACTTCACTGTTAAACTGTAACTCTATGGAGCTGTATAGATTAAAACTTAGGTTAAAGTTGGCCACCTATAAGGTCTGCTTTTTCGGAATTCCTTGTTTTAACTGCACCTCATATCGTGGTCCAAGCTGAGCGTAATCTCGTAGCTTGTCCTTATCAAGGCGAGTAGGCACTTCAATAATATCGTGAGTCTGAAGCTTTATGATTTTGAGAAGAGATGTAAACATGCTTTCTGGAATTATCTGTAGAACCTTTGTAAATGAGAGAAGAAACACCCACAGTCAGTATATTCTCATTAAGAAAATAATCCTCAATTAAGAAAAAGTAATTAGAGAACAAGGCAATTATGCCTTATAAGCACCCACCTTTCTCACATAAGAAACCAACTCGCCAGAGTAATACTGGGACACACTGAGAAGGTCGGGACTGTTCGCTTGATTGATACGGAGAAGGGGCAGATCAAGAGCAGAAGCAAGCTAGAAATAAAGTTAACATTTTAACTTCATGTTTGTTTTTCTGATGAAAATTATATGCTTAAATTCTCTTGCTCAGGCTCTTATCCTACACCTCAAGGTACTAGATTCTTCCTAAGGAGCAGTGTTATACGAGGCTTTCCTAGAGAAAAAAAAATTGTTAAAAGTCAAAGAATTCCAACAGTCCATAAGGCTACCTTCCCTAAAAACCTTAACACTTTCATGGGACATTTCAGTTGTAACTTTATATTTTCACTCATGCTAATCCCCATTCTTATTTCTATAGAAGGTATTTTTATCTGAAGCCAGAGCTTCATTGACAGACAAAGGGCATAGAGAACATAACTTTTAAAATTCATTCAGCCTGTTCTGACCCATATGCAGAGGATCCCATCTCTGCACCAATGCCTCCAGAAAACAGCTGTATGAGTGGAGGCTGGATGATGACACTTATTTGCCTAACAGCAGCAGTGTAATTTTTGCATTAAAAAAACATGCATAACCTGGTTTTATTTTCCCTAAAACTAACTTGAGTTAATTCAATATTGTTTAAACAAACTGGATATAGAAGGATGCTGGTAAAAGGAGGTCTTAATTCTTCTGATTTCAGAGCCTTAAGGTCTTTTAAATAAACTGCCTGGATTGACTTGCAGTGTTCAAGTACATTCACTGTTGTTCAAACTTACCTTGAGGAAAGTGGCTCTGAGTTTAGTTACCATAGATGGACTGACTCTTATGCTGTCCTGCATAATAGATGTAAAGCTGGGGTAGAAAACAAACAGAACAAATCAGCTTCTCCCCCTAAAACTCTTATTTTCAACTGTTTAATTGTATGTCAACAGCACCAGTGTAATGTGGAAATGGCACAGGCGATCACTAACAAACTTCACTAAAGGAGGATTTAGGTCTGAAGAAATAAAGGTTAGAAAAACCCTCTATGAAAAAGGGTAGGTGGGGCAAAAGGTGAGGCATCAGGGAGTGTTAACAGCCACGGCTGTTAATGAAGTAGCAGCTCAGCAAAATCCCACCGTGGAAATAGAGTTTTTGAGCATTAATCTCTTCTTGTTTGTTTTTGGTTGAAAAATGAACTCCAGTATTTTGGAGAACACTTAGTAAGATTAAAGGCTGGAGACAGAAGGTTAACAAAGGTATTATAGTTACAACAGGACAGACAGTAAAAAGTTACACTACACTTAACCTTCAGTTAACAACTGGAGAAGGATGGATGTTAATTCCTATTCAAGCTGACTAGAATTCAATATACTCAATAACTCACAGAACAATGCTTCAAGACTGTTTTTAAACTGGAATGTTGATAGTCTTAATAACATTTATGCATATTATTTCCCACAAGTTTGACAAATGGTTACTGACTGGAAGAAAAAGGTCCTGCTAACATACCTGTCAATTAATTGCCAAGCATAAGAAAGATCACCAACTATCTGCATGGTGATCAAGACCTCTTCTTTAATGTTGATAGTTCGGATCATCTGATGGAGAAATTTGCGTGTGTCAGCCAGAAACTGGCAAACTTGCAGGTTACTTTCCAGCTGGTGAAACTCTTGGACCTATATTTAAAAAACAAACAAAGCAAACCCATAAAAGGACTCTTTTTTTTGTTGTTTTCTGTTCATCTTAAAGGACAGCAATACAAACAGAATCAGTAAACTGACATATCACTTCTGGATGTTAGCACCAGTAAGACACTTAAATCCTGGCATGTTATACAGTAGATTAACAATAAATTTTATAAAGTTATTCAAGGCGGTGTACTGTGAAACATCATTCTGAGTACTCTTTTATATCCTGGAAATAGAACAAGCACACACAGAAAAAATAGAGAATTTTTATTTTGCCTTTCAAATCAGCTTTTCTGGTTTCAAATTAATTTTCAGAATTTCTAAAAAATAAGTAATATTACCAAATAATGTTAATTACTGAGTTAATTTCTTTGAAAAAACCTACAAATCCTCAGCTACAGGTGGCATGATCTTTCATACTATATCCTTTATTTTACAATACCAAGGTCTATACAAAACTTCTGCTTACTGTAGATCTGTAACAACAAATATCTAATAGATATAAACAATTGTTAAAATGCAGATCTGTTTTGTACATCTGCTATTAGAAGTCAGTACATGTGTAAAAAATGCTGTTGTACCAGAAGGACAAGGTCATTTATCTCGAAATGTCTTTGCCATACCTCTTCCAAAGCCTGTATTAGCTGCACAGTTTTTCTGCCTGCTGCTGTGGAATCATCGTAGTTCAGTGACATAATTTGCTTAGAGATTTCTCTGAACCAAGCCTGGAGATTTTCTATGAAAGAATTAAGAAAAATTTAAAGAAATCTCTGCATGTACGATAGGCAGCGAGAATACAGGGAAGCCGCTAGTCAAAAGAAACAAACAAGCTAAACACATAGGAGACTATTTTTACAAGTTTTTATTTCACTGGTACATTTCTAGTCCTTCAAAATGCACACTTGTAACATGGCAAATGCTCAGGTAAATTTCACATGCAACATTTAAAACACCTACCAAAATAAATGGGCATTAAAAAAAATCTTATTTTTACACCAGTTCAAGAGGAAAAAAAATAGCTGTTTCAAAAAAAACGTGCAAGGAATTTGGAAAGAAGTACAGATTTGACTTTTAAGTCCTTTGAGAACTTGAAGAATACCACTTAGTGTAGAGGAGAAGTAAAAGAAAGTTTGAAAAAATGCTGATAAAATTGAAATCCAGGTTACAACCAGGAAAAGAATAAGGGAAGAGGTTAAACCATCTCTAATTTTAATGGGCATGATCTTCTTATTCATTTGTACATAGAACATGATAACATGAACTCCATTATACATACAAAAGTGAACTGACATTTCATAGTTTTAGCTGGCATTTCTAAATACAGGAATGAAAAATACTTTTAAAAGTAGGGCCATCTAAATATTAGGTACCTAAATATTGCTTAGATATGGAATATGTGCTGAAAACCTAAACAAGACAAGAATTAAAAGACCTCTTTGTCAGCTGAAGGACATGAAAATTCTTCTTATGTTATCACAAATAGACTCATGCATTTTCATTTGGTATCACTTGAGAAATATAAATCAAAATCGCTTTTCTCCCCCACAGTATAGATTTAATAATTACCATTTTTCTCCACTCTGGTAAGAGGTTTGACTCCTGAGAAAACATCAGCAAGCTCAGTCATCCTTTCAGATCCCTCTTTTTTATAGTTCTCCCATTTTGCTTGTTTTTCTGACAGCATCTGCTTGAACATCTATTGAAACCCAGAGCATTTGGTTTAAAAAAATGGCAAGGAGGCACATCACAATAGGTGAAATAAAATACTGAAAACAGATGGAACTGACTTACTGATTACTACATAACTTCAAGATCTTGCCAGAATATTAAAAATAAAATTAAAAATAATAAGAAATACAGACAGTGCGATGGACATACAGTGAAAGAAGCTTACTGAATTTTGTAGAACAGAGAAGACTCTGGTTAGCAGCACATTACCTCTTTTAAAATGAATTCAAATTGAGCTGTATCCAGAAGAAGCTGGAAAAGGATCCTGGAATTGTACCTTGAGTCTGTTAAAATTTGATCCTTTATCTGGCGGAGACGTTTGTTATTTGGATCAGAAGCTGAAAATGGAAAGACAACATTTCCCCACTGTTACACAGAATTTGGCCAAGCTTTTCACTTGTTGTAAATACATTCTTTTTTAATAGCTTGAAGGCAAAATCATTTTGCTCTGGTATGTAAATTCCCACTTGTTTTCCATTTACATGGAATAACCCTTCCTTTGAATAGGATATAATTAAGGTTTCTGTGGTGCTTCAACTATCTTAAAGCTTCTGCAGGCTTCTGAAACTAAATGGGAATTTAGTTCATCTGACTGGGAAGCCCAGAGATCAGTATTTCTAAAATCATTACAAAAATTGTATGGAGGTGTAACAGAAGCCCTCTTGCATATCAAGAAGCCTCAAAGACTGCACAAGCATTCAAACAAGGGAATGTTTACATAGGTCAGTTTACACATCCAAACTCACGCAAGAGACATTACTCAACAGTTTCAGCTGAATTTCAGTTCAACAGAACAAAAACCTTGGTTTCAACCTGTTAATTACTAAGATTTTAAGAAGCTGGACACTGCTTTCTTTTTGGAGCTAGTTAAAACTTTCAGAATGATGTTTTTCTACAGAATATTATTCAACAAGATCACAACTTCTACTAATTTTTGTACCTGTGTTTGGCTCACAAGAACTGAGGAAATGCATGTGCCATTTCAGACAAGGCTTTAGGAGACTATTTGCAAAACAACAGCTCAACAGTCTCCTGCAAACAGTAGAGGAAACTACTGACTTCAGCAGCAGCAGAACTGAACTTCCCTCAGGCCCCAAAAGGGAGCCCCAGTGGAGTAGGACTGACAGCTCAGCAGTGAGTGCAGCACAAAGTCTTACTGGTGTCTGCAGTGTGCAGCATCAGCCAGCGGATTGCCACGTTGCAGTCTCGCAGACAATTGAGCAGCTTGGGAATGTTGTCCAGCACCAGCTCTTCCCTTAGACAGCCCTCCTTGAGGAACTGCTGCACCTGCGTGTGCACTCTCTCACTGACTGCAGCGTATCTGCTGGCCTGAAAACACACAAAGCCTGCATCAATAAAATCCTTGTCTTAAATGGAATACACCATGTTCCCTAGAGCTTAGAAGGCACACAGACAAAAAAGTGCTATAAAAATTACTATCATTACTAGTAGACAATACTATATGCTGCAAGTGCGTGACAAAGGATGCAAGATAAACTTTAAAGCAAAGAGGCTACACAGGAGGCATTGTATTTTGAAAATGCAGACTTGTAGTCTTCCTATATATCCACTTATATACCCTCTAGAAATTATTCCTAAATAATAGTATTTAAAAAAAAAAAATTAATATTTTATTGCCTAATGCGAAAGAACAACAACAAAAATCTACCATAGAACACAGATATTTACTATGCATCAAGTATGAGTTCGACTTGGTGAACTTCTTCCCTAAAGATGTAGGAAAATTTTCTACTCATATTCCCTAAGTTTGCCAGACAATATGGTACATGCATTGTATGCAGGAAGAAAAGACCCATGTCTTATTGATGTCATTTACTTTAGATGCCCTTGCATCTTGCTAAAAATACTTAATGCTGGCTTATGTACCTGCTCTTTGACATTTGAAAGATCCAGTGTGTAGTTGAGGGCAGTTTTAGCAGCTTTGTAGGGTTCCCATGCTTCTGCCAGATTGACAGTGATTCCCATGTAAATGCTAATGACCTAAAATTGGAAGCAGAAGACAAAAAGTTGCATTTATGTTATTATTAAGAAAAATACAAAGTTAGCATTTAGCGGTATGAGAAAGGAATATGCCACGGGTATAAATAAGAGATAACTGAACTTTTTTGGTAGTACTTTTTGGTGTACCACTTTTGGAAATCAAGAAGACGACTTTGAAACAAAAGGCACACAATTAAGAATAAGTCTAGTTCTGAAAACAAGATGACAGTTCTTAAAGTCACTATACAGGACACTCATTTTTTTCTCCATGAACTCATCACTTATTTTTCATTTCCATGGTGCTCTAAAGATTGATAAAAACAACTGGGAAAAAAACAAAAAAAAACTATGATAGGGAGGGTAAAGTGAGATGAATTAATCTTACTGTGACGATGCCCAAAGGAACAAACTGAACTGTAATGCATCTTTCACAGGGACACAAACACAAAGTAATTATGATTAAATAGTGTGATTTTTAAGGAGCAAAGCAAAACTGATTTGACTCCTAGCACAATTTTAAGCATGATTAAAAACATAGAATTGTGAGAAAATAACAAGTATTTGTAAGATAATTGATTAAAAATTGAAGACTTGGTTTACTGGCAGATGAAGGCTATACAAAGCTGTGGGATTATAAGCTTTGTCACACTGATGCTCCAGTATTCCTCCACACAGGCATGATCATATCGAGGGGGACACTGTCAGCCTTTGAGCTCTTCTGGCCGTGTCAAGTGAAGGCAAATGGGACCTGGGTCAGCTGATAGGAAGATCTCTCTCATATTGTTGAAGTGAAGCTCATTTTTCCTGTAGATGACAGTTCCTCAAAAGGCTACACTTCAACAGCTAAAACTAATTTGAAATCAGCCTAGTAGTTGAGTATTTTGTATGTTGCAGCTAACTTATCCACACCCGATCACAAGAAGATAGATTTTGTCTAAAAATATCAATCTGTACTATGAACTCAAGTTAATAAAAATGCTGTCATAATCAAAAGTTCAGTGTCAAGTTCTCATTTCTAAAAATATGCTTGTAGTTCCCCAGAAACAGAGGGATTCTAATATCTACTGAAACAGCCAGCTGTTGCAGGTTCTTTCCTCCCTGCTCCATTGCTCCATTTATGGTACAGAAGAATACAACTTGAAACCAATAGATAGTCACAAATTAATGTACAGTTTCTTGGCTAAGTATGAGTCTCTTTGACATAGATGACCTAGGGACTCTATTCTTATACACCAGCTTATTTCATTAGCAGTTTTTGCAGACTAGAGATTCTGGATGGAAATCCTAAATCTCAGTACTGAAAGGCAGTACTTTGATTTTAATCACTACATATGAAAAGATCTATAGAAGCACACATAGTGACAGCTTTAGCTTCTATGTTATTTGGAAAATAGCACAGAGCTAATCCTTAAACAAGTTTTCAAACAACATCAACGTGGGATGATTCGTGGGGGACCAAGACTGTCTTCTACAGCATTCCTGACACACTGGTTGAATTCACCAGTGGAAACCACATGAAGGTCAGAAATGACAAATACTAAGTCCCGTGCTTGGGACAAACCCAAATGCTCACAACAACACAATCTGGGGACTGGCTGCCTGTGTCACAAAAAAACAGAAAAGGACCTAAGTGTCCTGCTGGACAAACCAAACGTCAATCAGACAGGCAGCCTCATGACACCCAAGTGTAATCAGACATTGGTCTATAGCAGACTGCAGCCAGCAGAGGGAAGTGAATCTTTCCTTCTAGTCAGCTCTCATGAGGACTCATTGAGAGAAATGGGTCCACATTTGGGCTCCTCAGTATGATACAGACATGCACTAAAAGGAATGAAATGAACAGGAGGCCACTAACACACCCGTGGGGACCCAGTATGTAAGAGCAGGGTTTGGTTAAGCTGGAAGAAAGATGTCAAAGGAATCTGACTGAGGTCTTCCACTACCTAAAGGGAAGTAATGACTACGACAGAGCCAGACCCATCTCAGAGGCACACAGTGAAAAGACAAAAAACAACAGCCACAAGCTATAACAAAGGAAATTCTTCACCACAAAAGTGACAAAGCGCAGCCACAGGTGTCCATAGAGGCTGCAGAGTCTTCACCTTAGATATTTCCAAAGCTAACTGGGCAACGCTTGAGTAGCCTGATTTAGCTTTGAAGTTAACCCTGCTTTGGGAGAAGGCTGGACTAGAAGATGCCTAAAATGCCTTCCATCATGCATTTTCCTGGGACTCACTTTATCTCGATGGTATTAGTGTAGTTGACTAAAGCATTTAAGATAATAAATAACACTTTCAAAGGACAGCCTTTCATGCTTATCCAGAGGGTTTGACTTGGACTGCTTCACTCTGAAAAAAGTAAAATTTCCACAGAGAAGAATCTGTTCTAGTTTTAGGTTATTATTACTTTTCTGTAACACATACTGTAACAATAATTTCAATTGTTCTCATGACATTAAATCCAGGGAAAAATTTAAAACAGAATTAGTTTTTACCCAATTATCTGGAAAGTATTTATCCACTATCTCTCTCATTTTAGCTTGTTGAGTGTGAAGAATAGAAGGGTCAAAATACAGTATCACATAGAGCATAGCAGCCTGAGTAGCCAGGGCAGTGCTGCGGTGTTCTGGTAATGGATACGCTGAAACCTGAAAGAAGTAACAAAACAAAGCTGAACATAATACAGTTTCATAAACCACTGAAAATATTCTGGGACACATTAAAGAATGCAGTATATCAGTACTATGAGGCAAGAAGGTTATTTAGGTAAGCTGGACATGCTTACACATGAAACATATTTACCAAGTGTATTTCCAGGGAGTAAAAGTTGACTGCGTAGATGTGTGCTACTTTTAACAGGCTAAGTCAGATTTTACTATGCTGTAAATGAGTCAAGTAAGACTCTTCCAATCATAAGATACTTAACAAATACATTGCTTTTTACTGCAAGGCTGGCCAAGTACTGCAGCAGATTGCCCACACATGTTCTGTGGTTTGTGCCTCTGGAGAGACTCAAAATCCAACTGGATGCAGCCCAGTGCAACCTGCTCCAACTGACTGTGCTTGAGCCAGGTCAGACTAGCTGACCTCAAGAGTCCCTACAACCTCTATAATTTATTTTTTTTTCTGCCTTTCATGGTTGAGTAATTAACCTGAGAATCAATTTAAAACGCCTCTAAAGCCCTCTTTTATGTCAGGGTGGCTTACCTGGTTGTAAATGTCATCTGACCGTAAGCGGCCGATAACCATGCTGACGAATGTGTCACTTATAGGAACCCTGCTGAAGTAACTCTCAGGGTAGTTTGGAGGTCTTTTAGCTCCAGGTTGGCTGGAGTATCCAGTGCTTCGAAGCAGTTTACAAATATCATCTAAATTGGAGTCAGCAGAGGATCGAGCTGCACTGTTTTACAAAAAAAGAGGAACAAAAATATGAGCTATATGACCTAATAATTTCCTTTTCTCCCACACCTTGTAACCACACCCTTCTCACAAAGAAATTAACAAATACTGAAGTCTAAAGCAGGTTTTTGATTGTTTATTCCATTAATATCAAGTTATAGGACACTGATGAATGTCCATACTGAAATTCCAGATAAGCAAAGAGCAAACAGAAAATTGAACTAAGGAACAGAAAGAAGATGCTTTATAGTCAGATAAGAATTTATTCCTTTATTTTCCTTTCTTTTTTAAGTTTTTATTTTCTTTCTCCCCATTTCTGAATTGCCCTTGTCAAATAATTTCTGCATTCCAGAGTCAAAGAATCTCTCATTATATACTGGGAGGCCATAAACATAGTCAAAGCAGCATTTTATATGTGGAAGGATTTGCACTGACACCCTTTAAGACCCCAACTGTTATACCCTGATGTTGAGAACCTACCCTGTAAAATTTGTTACTGATTTACCTAATAAAGCACAAGAAGTCTCACTTGCAATACATTTGTCACCTAGATAGTCAGGACTTTTCAGAAAGTTTCCTTGCATGTTTGGGAACTTGTGAGACTTTCATAGCTGGCACTTGCAGCATAAAAGCTTTAGCTGAAAGTTTATTTGTGGACTTCAAATGTCTGTTGTAACAGAATGAAAAGTCTGTTGCTCATTTTGTAAAGCTAAAGCAAAATCAAGGAGTTCTACTGATATTCAGAGAGCTCTGCTGAATTATCTGTATACAGTCAGTTGATGAAAAAGGTGTCAATATTTCCATTTATCTTAATTCAATTCCCTAGGTTATGCCCTGAATATACTGCATGTTACATTATATACACTACCTGTATCGGTAGTAGGAAACCAACATTCTTTCTCTGACTTCTCCTTCAATCTTCTGGTCAATGACCAGTAGCATGACTCCATATAAATACAGGGCCTCACACTGTTTGGAAAGAGAAAGAATGAAGAAAGAAAATCACATAAACACGATTTGTCCTCCTTGAAGTGAGTCACAGCACTTCCATGCATTAGGTAAACTTAAATTTTTGTCTAGTTTGGCACTTACTGAGTGGGTTAATTTTCTACTATTACAAAACTAGTCAATACTTACTAGAAGCTGTTTTCCATCTTCATTAAGGAGGACGGTTTCTAATGTTTGCTGAATGTAAATTCCTTCATTGAGGTCATCTAAGTATCTAGGAGTCATGACAAAAACTTAGGTCATTGACTATTTGCTCTCAAACTAGAACTCAATCAGTCACATTTTCTCTGAAAGACAACAGATACACCAGAACATTTCCCTAGTTCAAGCAGCATGGTGTTTTTCAGACAAAGAAGAGGAGAGACTCTCCTATAAAATGAGAGGCTGGAATGCCTAGTTAGTGCCAGCCAGTTGGCAAAAGTTTCCTTCCATATCCTGATGGTGTATGTGAAAGACACTGCAGGATACCCGGCAGCTTACAGCTCATCCTCTTAATCTTGTCATGGGTGGATAACAGCCTGGGAAGGCTGCCATGCAACAATGGAGTAGAAGCGTCATATTTTCAAGTTACCTAAGTATACCTCCTGGAAATACCATAAATTGATCTCAATTGCAGTTTGGAAGGTAGAGCTAGAAATAGAGTATGTTCACCTTAATTAACAGAAGATTTATTCCTCTTAAAGGATTTCCCAGAAACACTACTTAATAAGTAACATCAAACATTTAATGTTTTCATATAACATCAATAATAAAACCAACTCTCATGTTTAAGATTCTCAGTAATGTTTTCTTAGAGCATTTAATGAAGCTTTCATATTTTTTTTTACACGTCAGAGTCGCAAACTTGAGAATATGGTGATTTGAATGAAAAACTAAATTCAAGAAAATAATGCCAATGAAAGTTAAAAAAACCCAAACTACATGATATTCTGCAAGATATGCTTTGCGAGGCCACAAAAAAAATAGCTTAATAATATGGATTCTCCTTTTATTAAAAAAATCTTCAGGACAATCTCCAAGATAAACAAAAATTAACTCAAATTTAAAATTGAGGAAATGCGGTAGAGAGGTTAAATGTTTTCAAGTCCTATATTAAGTTGGTAGGGAACTGTTGGAGTAAAAGTCAGTGCTCTCTCCAGCAATCCAGGTTTCCTGGTGCACATGAATATGCTTCAACAAGGAGTATATTGGCTCTAAAAAAAGCTTCTCATCAATAAGACAAAACAGTAACCTAGTCTTTGAAAATCCATATGTATTTAAGATACCATACCTGTTTAAATCTACAATGTATTTATGTACACTCTGAAAAGCTAAATAAAATCTGGTCAAAATTTCAATGTTGTTTTCACGAAATTCTTCATCTAAATCCAGTAATTCAGGCTTGGCTTCCAGTTTGCCTTCACATGCCTCAGGCCCCTGAAAACCACAAACTCATCTTTAGAGACAATACTTGACTTTGATCTCTACTTGACTTGTCTACAGTAGGACACAGACCATGTACAACCACCCCTGTGTGCAAACTAGAGTTAACATTTCTTACCAAAACAAGGATGTGCAGTTTTCCAACCCACTTTATGGTTAAATATTGATTCCATAAAGATAAGTTTACACATTGTTACAATCTGTAATGACTTTAAATATGATTTATCCAATGTAACCAATGGAAAAGAATAGCCAATGCTTTCAGTAAAGCTCCAATGCATCTGAAGGCACTGGGTGCTTTTTGCAGTGCTAACCATCTCCCTGATGGAATTTTTTCCTTTACACATTTCATCTGATTGATTTCTCAGATAGAAACCATAACATTGAGGGCTCACAAAGCTTAGTACCTTCTCATACATTCAAACTGCTTGAAAACACTATACTTTTTTTCCCACAGACTCTACATCTAGCTCAGCACTCGTCTCCTGAATTAATGCAGAAACTTTGTCATTAACAATGATGGGGGGAAAAAGAGTTGGGATGAAGAACCTGACTTCCTTAAGGCAACAGTACAACTTTTCTAACCCTTTACCATTCATATTTCTCATAAGCACCATTCAGTCTTACCATCACCATCTAAGCAAAAATAATGTTAAAGCTTAATTGAAAGTATTATTAAAATTTAATTGAAAATACCCAGCTGAGAATTTGAGTTATAAAAAATACTATTCTGCTTCTCTTTTTGTGCAAAATATCTACATAAAACAAAGGACAAAAGCAGGTGCCAAACTGCCTATGAAGTTCAAATGGACAAAGTAAATAATGTCAACTTTTCAAATCTCAAATCTCTCTTCCTTAAGTAATTCTAAGAATTGTTAATACAGAAGGGGTGCATTTGCAGTAAAAAAAAAATCTGTAAATTCTCTAATCTCTGCTTTATAAGTATTACTTCTATGGATTTTTTTGGTTTAAACTTTGAAAAACAGCACACTCTTATGCTTTCTTAACATTCAAAATTACTACAGCTTTAAGGATTATTGTATTTCTCACTAATTACAGCCACCTGCTTTTAAATTTTCAAGTAATTTGTGTAAAAAACCCCAAACTTCTACCAAGCACATAGAACTAAAGGCAACTGTGAAATCAGTTGTGCTCTGGATTTTCAGTATCCAAGGCTCACAGTTAGTGCCTGATATTGACAACTCCTACTACAATAAAATGGAATTAAATTTCAGAACTGCCTCCCTTCTATTACCATTTCCTGCATTGTACAATCCAAATAAAGTCAGATTAAATAGTCTCTGTAGTTCCTTCTTAATCATGCTGGAAAATGACAAGGAAACAGTACTGCAAGCTTAATTCTGAAAGAGAAATAAGGGCTTTCCAGGGACACTTCTCCTTCACTTATTTATTTATTTACTTATTTATTCAATTTATTCACAAGTCCAGTGAAAGAACAATCACAGCACTGTCAGACAGGAAAGCAGAAAGCAGTTTTCATGGCTGCAAAGAATAAGCTACAGATTAATAGAAGAAAGATGGGCATACTGCCCACAGCGCTGCTCTGAAGGAAAACAACCAAACATGCAGGCTCAGAACCTGCTGGTGGAAGTATAATTTAGTGGTCCTGCAGGAATTACTACTACTACTACTACTACTACTACTACTACTACTACTACCACTACCTCCCTGGAATCCAATAATCATGTTTTATATAATTGGTATCTGTCAAAGTTCACAGGCCAGATGACTCATCAAACATTTTGGAAGATGTAGCAGTAACAAACACGATAGCCAGGAATGGCTGTTTCACAACCCAAAACATCCTCATGTCGGACAACAATGCTTTAAGGAGAAGTTAAACAATAAATGGATTTACCTTAAAATAACTGAAATCAAATATGATATCTCCATACTTCTGTTGATCAGCCTTGTCCTTTAGCCTGAAAACACCAGGAATAAATTCAGAAAGTCTCAGAAGTTCTGCGATGATGGCATTTCCACAGGAAACAATCCGAAGAATTGCCTGACCACAGAGATTGTTTTCAGCCAGAAAATCCACCATTGTGGAGCTGGACGTGACAGAGCTGCACAAGTCCTGCAGTCTGATTCTTACTCTTTAGGTTACTGGAAGCAGAAAGCCTGAAGAAACCAGCCACGCCATAAATAACCTGTAAAAACAAACCCACACACATCCAGAGTGGTTTATGTTCATGTTTTTGATAGTTTAATTTGTGGATATTTAAGCATACGCTCCAATCTTTCAAATTATGAAATCTAAATTATCCACTTTGTAAAGCTTTGTAAAATAAAAGAAATGCATGGAATTCATTTTCAGTATGTATACCAAGTCTGAGAAATAACCTGTGTGAGCAGACAGGGGAAGTGTGATCTTTGGAAGAACATTTGAAGAACACTATGGAAGAATGAAAGTCACAAATAACGAAGCAACTATGACCAGGCAAGGAGATTGGGCCCAAGGAAAGCAAAATCAATTCACAAAATGTGTGTTTTAAGAGCCACTTTAAAAATACAACCGAAGTGATGACAAGTGATGATGGGTTTTAGCAGTAAGGAAAACCTTCCTAACAAATGGAAATGACACAGCTCCGTTCCTTTACTTATTGCTAAAAGGATGAGCCTCCGTACTGTGGTTCCATTTCCTGCTCAGTTTTACTCGATCACACATTTCCTGAGGGATACGGCGTGCAGCACCAAAAATAAGCGTATGTAATAATGCTTCAGAAGCACTTATGGGAAGTTATGAACATAAATAAATTTGCACCTAATACCTTCTGAACCACTGCGATAAAGACGACAGTGAGCTGTGACGCTGTTCAAGATCACAACGACACGGACTCCGACTCAGAAGGCTGACAATGACTCCTTTATTTTTAGTTATTTCTTCCCTTTTATGCTATTCTACAAAGAACAACCCAATGGGTGGAAAAAAGACAAACTTCTTCACCCACATTGGTCAAGTCAGAGGGACATCAAGAAGAAGTCCCTCCTAGGGAAAGGAATGTAAACATAGGTTACAGTTTGGAAAACATGTCTCTTGTTGACAGAACAGTCTCTGGGAAAGAGTTTCAGAGAAACCAAAACATCACAGGCACAAACCAGGGCTACAAGCTGTCCCAAGACAGTCCTGACCCAGCGCTCGGAGCCCCCACAGGTCCCCAGTGCCGCCGCAGGCTCTGCTCCACAGGGCGCACAGCGGGCCCCAGACCGGAAGCAGCTGCAGGGGCTCCGAACCCGGTTCGGTCCGGTCGGGTCCGGTCCCGTCCCTCCTCTTCCCGTCCCGTCCCGTCCCGCGCCGGCACCGCCGCACTCACGGTTTGCACCCAGGCGGCCCCGCTCCTTCAGTGGCTCCCGCCAGTGCCCGCGCCGCCCGGCGCGCTCACCTTGCCCCGGCAGCGCCTGCGGACAGGGACGGCGGCGGCTGCGGGCAGAGGAGGATGGAAGAAGACAGGGAAGGATGGACGGGAGGCGGTGGCGCTCCGTACGACGTGCCCGGGCCCTCCCATCACATGACGGCGCCGGCTGATGAGGCGATTCCGCCTGCCCCGGTGCCCGACGCTACCGCTCCACCGCCGGGAGGCTGGCGTGGGGCCGCCCNCCCTGCCCCGGGTGAGGCGGCGAGAGGGCCCGGGAGCGCGGGGCTTCCTGCTCCGCGGGCGCTGCTCCCCGCGCCCGTGCGGGGAAGGATCGGCTCCCTGTGGCAGCTCGTCACCGAGTGTGCCTGGGGCCGGACCCTAGTCCTGGTGCTCGGAGAGCACTTGACACCTGTCGAGCTGCTGTTACAGAAGCAAATAATACTTCTTTTCTGACATCTAAGTCATCGTTTGACATATTGAAGCATTGAAAGTTTAGGTCATTTTCTCAAATATTAAAAATAGGGAACAGTATAGAAACTAGATTATTTTGGTTCTTTATCCTGTCTGGACCATTTGATCACTTCTTGAAAGAAAAAAAAAATGCCCTCAATAGTCTCATTCAGCATGGAGTTTGCTGGTTGTGTTTTCCAGAAGTGAGAGGGCTGGGGCATGCAAATGATAAATGCATTGATGCATCCATTGGAGACCTTCCTGGCAGAAACGAGGGTGTTGGAAACACTGCAGTGAAACCAATTCCAGCGAGGAATGTGCCCTTCCCTTGGAAGGTAGAATGGACAGCTCCAAGCTGAAGTTGAAGAATTCACTTAGAAAGTTCAAGAGAAATCTTTGCCTTGGGATCTATAGGAGACCTGAGGAAAAGCTGACTGGCTCAAAACAGCCAGCTGGGAAGTGGTGGGGGAACAGAGCCTGTAGGCCCTGAAGTGTCAGAGCATAGAAGATAAAAGCAACATGTGTGCTAAACACGCTCCACTACCAGGGGTTTAGAAGCTGCTGAGACACTGCTGGATCCTGGGGTGATGACCATCTACCTTTCTCTCTCCATTTTCTCCTTTCTCTCTCCATTTTCTCCTTTTCTTTCTCTCTCAGGTGTTCTTACACCTTCTTAAAATAAGTTGTAAGCTGGACCAAAAAGTTGTAGTGTCTGCTTGTGTCTGGAGTAGTTAAAGTTTGCTGAGCTAAAGTTTGGGAAGTGCCTTATTTTGTCTGGATGTTTTAAAAATTTGTCAAGTACCTTATTCTACTTGAATGTTCTAAAGTTTGCAAGTAAAAGTTGTTATTGAGTCTCCTGTAATTTTGGTTTTCCCATACACTGCCCAGGGTATATCCCACTGCTGTCCCCTGAACGTGTCAAGTAGACTGGGGCATTACAGGATTGTAACCAGTTTCTAAGAAAAATCATCTTTTATTCAAAAACAAAAAAGGAAAATTCATCCAAAAGAAATTCCTTTCCAAAAGATAGATTGAGATGAACCTGCCACTGCAATGATATGATTTAATGTCATAACCAGTAACTGCTGCTCCTGTGTAGTTTGCTCATGAGAATGAAGGAGCCTTTTTAACTTTTCACTGTTGTTTTTTTTTTTTTCAGATTCCTGCTTTCACAGTATGTATCTGAAATTTCCAAAAGAACAGCAGGCTTTCTCAGTGAGATTTACCAAGTTCAAGAGGGGAATTAGGCTCTCTTTGGGTTAACTTTGGGTTAACTTTGATACAAAAAATGGGCTCAGAAAGATAAAGCTGCTAACATGATTTTATGTGACTATTCAATAGTGTATGTTTGGATCAGAGGTTCTGTACAGTCTTGCTAAGATGACAAACAAATACTTTAAAAAAAAGTTAAATAACATACTATCTGAAGGAATTTGTTATTAAATCTTAAAGAGCATTCTTTTTCTTTACTTTCAGGGAGTCTATAAGGAACTTTTCCCTTGTCTTTTGTTGTCAGTTTGATGGCCTCTAAAGTTCTCTAATGATAGCAGTCACAGTCTTCTGTCAGGGAGAGCATGAGCTGATGTAACAAGAGCTGTAGTTGAAGCCTGCTGCATCTGTGGTGTGATGCACCTTTAGAAAGGGATAGAGAGGAAAACAAATTTGCATGTAATTAAGAAGTTCAATTTGTGGTGAGGTTGAACTGTCGTTAAAATGTTGCTGGAAGCACATGACCTAAAGATGGTGTACTAAAAGATAGTATTGACTGGCCAAGCACATTTTATAAATGGAAAAAAAAAAAGGACAGTGATAGGAAATAAACATTAGGAGACAGCAGGTATCCAGGTCTCATACTCTGCATGGTACTTGTGAGGAATGTGGCAGTGTTGTTCAGGTTGGGGGAGCTCAAGCTTGGGAAAAGCATTGTACTTTTTAGATAGATGTTTTCCAGATTGCTGTTATATTATAGGCTGTTAAAGGCTGTTATTGATAGAACAACTCTTCCCCTTCTGGCATACCCCAAATTTGTTTGTGGTTTGTCTCTATCTCCCCCAATGGCATCTCAGTATAGTCCTTGAACATACTAGTTATTCTCTACATGGACCAATGCAGTATTTCTGTCTATCTAAATAGAGTTCTGCTTTGCTGTGTCTATTTTTTTTTTGGTGTATCTAAAACTGAAAGCAGAATTTTTCTAATCTGCGACTTGAAGTATAAAATTCTGCACACCAGGTTCTTGTTTCTCACAGTAGCTACATGTTGTCTGAGTGGATTATGGCAAAGCATGAAGAAGGAAGAGCAGAAATTGGGGGATTTTTGAGAAGAAACCAATGGAGCAGTGTGGATAGGCACAGCATAAGCAAAAACACTTGAAGGTTCTACTAATAACTGAGCAGCTAATCCTGAGGGTGTAGGCTGTGGGTGTGTATTGCAGAGCCAGAGAGAGGTAAGGAGGATCAGCAATAGTACCTGTGTGACTTTATTTTGTGCTAATGGAACATAGGTGCCAAAAGTTTGTAGCATCTTTGGCAGAAGTAGGCAGCATTTTTAAGGTGGGCTTTTATTTAAAAATTATGCTAGATGTTTTACTCTTAAGTACATTCTTAGTAGAGTGGCCCTTTGTTAGATTATTTTTTCCAAGGGCCAGCTGCTGGTGAAACTAAATTAAATATGAGAAATTATATTTCTTCCTAGCCTAATTGATTATATGCCTAGATAACCCAGCCAAATTTTTGGGCATGTGGGCTTTTTTGGATCTTCTTTTGGATCTGAAATAGAGCAGCAGTTTTCAAGCTGACATAATCGTGGCGTTTGAGCTTCACTGTGGTTTAGCAGTAGAAATGAGCAGAGGAAAATTGCCAGTTGCTTTTAGTGGTATAGTTTTGCTTAATACTGAACAGGAGGTGAATTGAAAACCTGTGATGAATTGCACTTTCACTGAAATTACTGATATCTTGGGAGCTAAGTTTTCATCCCTGCTCCCTAATGCTTTGATGATTCTGTTGACGCTGCTTTATGTTTAGCTGTCTATTAGAACTTATGTTTTCTCTCCCAAATTTTTTGTGTTCAAACTTCTTTCAATATGTTCTCCTGTTATTTCTAGAGTACCAGTTTCAAGATGTCAGGTGGTCCAAGAATCTCATTCAATGCAATTGATTCTGCTCTTTCTTCTTTGAAAAACTGCCAGTCCTACATCAACTCTGGAATGGATGTGGCTACTCAGGTTGCCCTTGACCTTGTACAAAGTTTCAGTAAGTATATTCTCTCTTGTATTGTGTCCTGAATCTGACAGATGAGTCCCATACCTATGTATTTTGACTTAGTTACTATTAATATCAATCTTTATGATAGCTCCTCTGGCTTGGTCAGGGTGTTTTCATTACAATAATTTCACTTAAATGAAAGATTTCATTAAAATGATAAGTTCTGTGAAAAGATAAATACCTGGCAACCATTGTCCCTGTTTTTGTGACGCCAGGACTAAGTGTGTTCTAGTGATTGTTACCCTACAGTGTTGCAGAAACTTTACAATTGATGAATGAGATGGAGAAGGCCCCTTAAGTGGGTGAATAAAATGAGTTTTCATTCTCATACTGCTTCTTTGTGTGTGTTTTATTTGACATTTGGGGCAATGTATATTAAAATAATGTTAAAGATTTTGAATACAAAGCTTGAGACAACTGTTAGGGGATACAGTTTTTAAAATGCTGTCTCTCCTGAAAATCAGTCCTTTTATAGGGTGCTTCAATTTGGACATTTGCAAAATGGGGTACGTTAAATCTCTAATTACTGCTGGCAGTCTTTTAATTGCCATTTCACAATAAAAGGAGTACTGCAAAGCTACTTTTCAAAGACAAACATTAGCTGACCCATTTCCCTATCTTAGATCCGTGTTAATGTTTTCACAAGGGAAAAATAAAAACTTTAAAGCTCCAAACCCCTGATAGTTTTAATAAAGAGCAGAGAGTGGAGAACAAGAATCTTCTGAAAGAAAGGCTCTGCTGTTCATTATAAATCTTGCACTCAACTAAGCCAAGGATTACGTACAATCAAGATTAATGTTTTTGTCATTGTCTAGTGTGATAGTTCTCTCTCCTTTCACCTTTCTATCCATACTGCTGTTGGAGACAATTGACATGTCATTTTTAGCAGGAAGAGGAACTGGACAGCTTGTCTGAACAGTCACCTGGGGATTCCCTTTGACATGAAACATGTGTAACCAGTTCCATTTCCCCTCTGCTTTAGCAGTCACCATCTCTCCTACTTTGTCATAAGCAATGCATGGAAATACATTGAATGTATTGAATTCTTTCATCCCCAAGACCACAGAAATTAATTATACAAAAATTAAAAGTTTTTATTAATTTCACGTTTCAGTAGAAGCCCCCATTGCATTCCCTTTGGGAAGGGTGTAAGGCAACTTAAGCTCAACTGTGCAGGTCTGCAGCTGCAAGTCTGTGCCTTGTACTCCTAGGAAATGTCTCTTCATCATTTAAGTGCTTCTGACACAATAATCTTTAATTAAAAGCTTGAAAGTATTTTTTTCATTTAACTCAGTAACCAAAAGGACCATTTTTAGCATTCTGTCTTGAGAGGAGGAGATTACTCCTGATGAAATACCTGGTTACAGTTAAGTTATGTGTTAAGTTATCATGTGACCGGAAAACAGCTCCTATCTAGACTATAACATACTTTATTCTAGAAGAGGGAACTTTCCTGTTGAATCATGGTTATAGAATCATCATGCATGATCTATTATCATAGTCCATCCCATTGTACTACAGAGAAGGTATTCCAGACTTGTGGGATTTGTAAGTCATACTTCTTTGGTCTGGGGTTCCCAAATTACATTTATACCTACAGCACTCTTTTTCACTCTTACGCCTTTTCTTGCAGGTGTATTTATATGGAATGAACAAATAGTAAAGGTCATCACTTTTGTAAGGTTTGCTTTTCATTCGCCTGACTACTGTGCTTGAACTTCAAGTTCTTTTGCTTCTTACAGAATGCCATCAGGAAAGATACCGAGTTTCTGTGGCATGATATGCTTTGGTAAACTCTCAGTGTTTTAGAATTAGCATCATATGATCTTCAGGACTTGACTGTCCAGCTCTACCTCCAGCTCACATGTGGCAATTTCTGTCTCTAGAGCTGTTGCTCATCTATCCTACTTTGCCTTCAAGTTCTGAGGCAAAATACTAGTTTAATTTTGAGACAGAGTTAGATAATATATTTCTGTGTTCTTCTGTCTCATTTGCAATTTGCTTTAATTTCCTTTGCAAAATTTGACTGTCCAGCTTCTGACAGGTTTCATTGCCAGGCTTTGTGGAAGCAAGGAATTCTGTTGCAACTGTTTATTTTAGTTTACAAGCCCTTTTTCTGTGGGTGTATTTTGTTCCTTTAGTCTTTCATAATGGACAATGCTTTTTTTGTGAATGGTAGCGAAATTTTTTGTAGCAAGTACATGAGAAAAATTGCATTTGCTTCTTAAGATAACTGAAAAGACAGCAAAGTTAGTTCAGTGACTGATATTTCCTCTCTTAATTCCTGTTCTCCACAAACAAAATCCTGAAAACCTATACTGTTAAATGTATTTATTAATTTTTTTTTCTACTGCTGTATAGTTTTATGAAAGAAATTACTTGTGTTCAATATTTGAGTCATTGCTCATTTATGAACTTGTGCATCTCCAGAAAAATAAGGCTATTATTAATAATAGCTGTGTTCAAAATAATGTTAATGTATCTGTTAATGAAAACCTCTTATTTTTTAAAGAGTTTCGTTGATGTGCATGAAGTGAAATTGTTGATTAAGATCTCCCTGTCAATTGAGAACCTGCTGACTTAGCATTGAGCATTGGTGTTATGAGTATGTGCTGGCAGAGACAGAATTTTAAAAGATCCTGGAAGGGGTTAAGGGTCTGTATTCTAGAGGTGAGAATTAGTTTCAGCAAACTGAATGTGAAAGGAAAACAGCCAGTTTAAAAGCTCATTTTATTTAATGAGTGAAAAAGAAAGATAAATCTTTTGTCTTTCTCAGTCTTTCTGCTGATTATCTTTTAGATACTGACATTGTCTAATGGTTGTATTTTTCTCTTGTTTAAAGAACACTTGTTGTATTGCAGCATTTTGAAAAGTTACTATATAAATAAATGATGTAAGCTAAAAAACAGACTGTGCACACTTGGTTTCAGTTTGTCCTGCCTGTGATCAAAATAGCCTTGGACATTCTGTGTCCCAGCCTAGTAAAATACTGAAGGAAAGGACACATTCATATTCATGAGTGGTCCACCAGCCTTCCAAGGGTGTGAATATTTTAAAGCGAAAGCACATGCTTATATCCTTTGCTGAATTGGAGACCTAATAGATTTGAGAATTTGAAGATGCCACTGTTCAATACCAGTTATAATGCAAGTAAAATCATCTCAGTTCTACTCTCATTTGCATCTTCCTAAATTTTGCCTCTTTCTGGTTTTGAGCTTTAGTAGTGTGAGTGCAGAAAGAGAATTCATTAAGTCACTTGTCACAAGTACTTGTTTGGCAACATCTCTCAATTGTCATGCTCTGAGTATTGCATTTTAAGACGTGTGTTGACACCTTTGTACACAAAGGAAGAGGTGTTTGCACTGCTAATTTAACTTCTCTTGGTTGCTGAACTGTCTTTACTCACCTAGTAGGAGTAGTTCTATGGAGTTAAAAGGCACTGGTGGACATGCATGTCAAGTACTTTAACAGTAACTTTTATTCTCTGTTTTTGAAATTAGTGAAACCTGCAATTCCATGTTGACTGATGTGCTGATTATGGTAAGAATATGCTGGTATGGAGGGGCTTGACAGCTGGTCTGCAAGCAAAACAGTGCTAATAGAAGAAACAACAATTGATGATTTTCGAATGTATCCATAGTAAGGAAAAAGACAAGGCCATAGCCTTGTCAACAGAAAACATAGAAACTGATTAAAAAAGAGACATAAAGAATTTACATAAAGTTAGACTACATGCATATGTAAATGTGTACATGTGCCTTATTAACTTTTCACAAAACTTTTGCCAAAAATATTGACACTAATTGCTTTCCACCAATGAATATAAGTTATTGTGATGTAGTCAATGACTTAAGATCACGCTTTGTTAAGAGTATATAAGCTAGAGAACATGCAGAATAAAAACCTGCCTACAATATTGGATCCTGATCACGTGTGGTGTGTGTCACGTCTGACCTGACAGTGACATGCTGGCCTAGGACAAATCTGGCATATCCATGACAGACATCAGTTCCCAACTTTGCTCAAAATTTGGTTGTAAATTTGGTCACTTTGCTGAGGATGGCTGTTTCAGGTGACTCTTCAGCAGAACTTTCTCTTTTCCCAACATTCAATGTGGGATTGTAAAGTATGGAGTGCTGTGGATATTGAAATGGAGAAATCTAGTTCATGGTCATCTCCAGGCTTCCAGTTCAACAGCTGCTCTTTAGATGGGGTGTTACTTTTGTCTGGCCTGGAATCCAAGCTGGGAGGATTGTCCAGTACAAATGGGAAATAATTGGAAGGTCTGGAGAATATACTAACCACAGACAAGATAAGAATTTCTTAGCATAAAACTTTTGAAAAACGTTTAAAAGTTTAACAGTTAGGGTTTTGTCTAATCAGCTGAATGGGTTAATAGAAAGCAAGATGCTTCGTTGATGTCTGGGACATTCTTTCAGCCACATATCACTTTCCCATTGTGAAGTGTAGAGGCCATGAAGTGTGGAATGGCTATTTTGGGGAAGCAGTTACTGCAAGTGAATTCTAATCTTACTTGAGGGAAAACAAAGAGCTACCTTTTCTTAAAAAACTTGCTGAAAATGTCATGGTCAGCTGCTACCCATGGCTGTTTGCCATCTGTATTACGTAGCAGTGATCTTCCTGTAGCACTATCGGGATCTGCTTGAGAGTTCCTCCTGTTTTCTTGCCATCCTTTGAAGGATTTTTCTACTCACCACTGTGTACAGAACAGGCCCAGGGGTCTTAAGAATGTTAGTGATACAATTCTGTGGCATGTTCCCCAGATTGAATTAGAGTTATAGCTCTGGCTTTTCTTTCCTGTGTGTTCACTGCATAACCTGCTCCTTCTGCCAGCAGAGTTTACCTCACTTCTGTCTGCTTACCTCATTTCTCTGTTCCCCTTGTCCCAGGGCTGCCTCTGTGCTTTTCTTCATGTTTTCTTCATGCTGCACTGCATCTCATATGTGTAGTGCCTTCCTTCTCTGACTGCTTTCTCATCTCCAGTTGTTTGAGATCCACTTGTGTCATGCCTGTTCAGTAATAGTTAAACAGTAGTTGGTAATGTGGGATCTTCTTTCCATGTGGATTTAACCTGTGAGATTACCCACATTATTTTGACTTATCTCACTGCTCACTCAGAATGGTTTTAATAAGAACAGCTCTAAATGTTGCTGAGGGTTGTTGACGTAGGAAGAAGTGTGGAGCATGCAGACATGGCAGTTAGCCTTGGTTTATGAAATTATTGCTAGCCTTTTGATAGATGGTTGGATGAGCTTATATGGAATACCCACTATTCTTTGCAGAGACTTTCTAAACCCATTGTAGCAGCCTAAACCAGTCAGACTTGAACATTCAAAGTTTGTTCATCCCTGAGAAAGGGACCCTTTCCATGTAAGTTTCTCTGTCATTCACCTAAAGGTTCTACTTGGAATGGTATAAACTCCAGTATGAAAATGGACTCTGTAGCTGTGCTTGAATATCAAATGATTTGGTTAATTTGTTTTCTGTGTTCTTTTTTCCCCTAGCTTATTTTTCCTTAGAAATTTGAATGCAGGATTCCTGCAGTACCGTACCATGAATCTTGACATTGACAAAGTTCTTGTGCATGAAATGACTACAATGTAATTGTTGTGGGATCCAGAAATCAACCTGCTGACACACCTGTGCTTCTAAAATGTTTATGGTCTCTTAGTTTCCATGGTTTTAGAGATCATTGTGCTTCATAAAAATAATCCAAACATAAGGTACTTGTCCTGAGAACAGGCTGTAGCAAATAGGCTGGAATGACACTTTGTGACTTGCTTTGGATAAGATGTGTGAGCATGGAGGTCCTCAGACTGAGGAAATGAGCAGGATTAACTTTGCCTTGCTGCCCAGTTCTTGTCCAGGCAAGATAAGCCACGTCAACATGTTTTCTTGCACATCCTGCCTTCTATCACATATGAATGGTGGTTTGGTCACATCTCCACCTCACAGTGCCCTCATAATGGTCAAAGCTGTGGTCTGTGTTGCAGGGACTGTTCATGAGAAATCAGATCTTGGTTTTCACTCTAAGGTCCATATATTTGTGAAGGTGTTTGTGAGAAGAAAGTGGCAAACAGTTTTATATGCACTGTAGAAATACAGTTTTTTGCTTGTTGGAGAACCTAAGTGTAGATTTTCTGTTTCCTTGTTGGAGAATGTAAGTGTAGAATGTCAAAGTCTATCCTGGAGATAAATGGCTTTTCACTGACACTTGCTATACAGAAATGTTTCCTAGTTATGAGGAGGTACTGTAGAAAATGAAGAGAGGGCAATGATGCATGAAGTTCATCCTTCTGTGTTAGACTCTGCTAGATGCTTCCTGTGAAGCTCCAAGAATTCCCTCATGATACCATGCTGTTCTCAGAGGAAGTTTTATTCTAACCCCAGGTTTTTCTCTGCCAGAAGCTGTTTGTTCACTGATGAGCTTTGTTGCTACACCAGCGTCTGTGGTGCTACTTGGTGACATGCACAATCTCAGTGTAGGCAACAAAATTACATCTTTCTTGGGGAAATTCTTCTCCTGTTGTCCAAAGTAAGCTTGTGTTTTGTGGTATGAGAAATAAAATGTTCCAGATTCCCTTTCTCAAAAATACTAATTTTGCTTTCCTTCAAATATCTCACTTAAGATTAATCATTTTAGTAAAGATGTGCTTTTAATCTTAACCTATGCTTCTACTGTGCTGTGCTTCTTGTATTGTTTTACAGGTATTTAATCTTTCAGCTAACAATGAGAAAGATGTTTTCTTGAAGTGGATAAGTACATGGTTACACTTGGTGTATTTCTTCTTCAAGTAATTTTATTCTTTGAAAAAAGAAAGACTGATTGAGTTCATGTGAAATGCTTTTCTGAAAACAGTTTCATTTTCTGCACATGCTCTGTGGTCGGTATAAAAATTTTGAGAAAAGACAGTTGGATTTTTTTTTTTTTGTACCTCTCTTTACTTACAATGTTTATATCCAGCACGGATGAGCCCGTTGTTGGAACACACTGGTTGGTTCTGGAAGCTGTTCTTCAAAGAAGCAGTCCAAAAAAGGAGAATTTGGAAATGTGCCTTGTTTCAAAATCTGGAAAAATATGACTTGTAATGAAATATTTTTGTTCTTTTATATTTATCCAAAACCACTCTGACTGTAGTCTCTAATCTTACAAAGTGGGAAGAAACAAATATGTAGTGTTGGTACTATTTCCTAGCTGTAATTTTGACTGCAAGAAGAAAACAGTGCACTGAGGGGAAATCAGCTATATTAAACTGTAACAAGCTATATTAAGCAGCTATATTATTGTCTTAAGCAGCATGCTTTTGTTCTGATAGCTCTTTTTCAGTCTGGATGCTCATTAAGTGGGGTGCATCCAAGTATGTTTACATAGTTCCTCAACTTCAGCAGTTCGAAGGAAAAATCCTTTAGGTGGCAGCAGAGGCTTTCCTTTGTGCTTCACCTGCTCACTTCTAGAATGGATCTGGAGGTGTTGGTGCCTTTTCACTGCACTCCTGCATTTAGTGACAGTAAAATATAAATGGAGGATTAAGATGAATAGAAAGAGGATTTATATTATCAGATCAATGCAGATCATTGCATTTTATACATTTATTCTTGCATGAAGCTGCTATGATCTAGAGAGTATCATTCAGAGTGGAATCCAGACTTGATTTAAAGCTTAGCTTGCTGAATAACTGTCCTTAGTGTGTTCTCATGGAAATGTACTGACAGCGTGCACCTGAGCAGAAGGTCAGAGCTGGACAGTCCCGGCTTTTGTCAGAACTCTTACAAGTGCTCAGATGAAAACTGCACAATTTATTTCACAGATTTTGGTAGGTGGTATTTACACAGTGTCTGATGTCAAATACATGCATATGTATGTGTGAATATTTATTGCATTTTCTTATGTATTTTTCTAAGGCAGTGGGTAGTTTTCTCCCCCAAAGGTCATTGTGAGTCAGAGAGATTTGCAGTCACCTGGTGAGTTACCTCATGTACCCATAGTTACTATAAATTTCTCTGTCCTAGACCTCATAAAATCTCAGTAGTCTTCAAAATAGATCATAAGTGGGATTTAAATGCTGTACAGACCTTTTTGGAGACCTTCTGTGTACTAGTGATGTTAACCTTGAGAGAATGAGTGAGCTTACAACTGTGAGTTATAGGCTTGAAATTGCTGGGTGAGGTTCTTTGGCCTCTGCTATGCATGAGATCAGAACAAAATGATGCTGATGGTCTGTTCCAGCTTAGAAATACTATGAAGTACTGCAGAGGTCTTGTGTGGGCTCTTTAGCACAAAGATAAATCAACCTTTTTGAACAAAAGCCAAAGAGGAATATTTTATCTGAGTAATTTACTGTATGATGTTCTCAGTGTTTGGTCAAAACATGAAAGAAGCCCTTATGTAGATGGGATCATTCTGAAACTTCATCCAGATCCCTACGAATAGACACAGGACACTTTTCAAAAATTTTTTTTCTTCCTTTTTTTTCCTGTCTCTTTGTTCATCTCTTCAAGAATTCAATAACTTGTTACTAGTTTTTACCTTGGTTTTTTAATACTCAACTTTTTTTGTAAGTGAACATAGAGGTTTTTACTAGAGGTTTTTAATACTTCCAGTTAAAACAAAACAAAACAAAACAAAAACCTCTGACTCAAATCCAGGTTTTATGACATGTTTTATGAAATTTACACCAATGTTATATAACTGACGCTCCAAAGAATGAAGATTGTAATATGTACTAAATAAATTCCAGGAATTTAAAGGGGAATGTTTGCTTTTTCAGTTAGAATTGCATGTAAGACTTTCATGTTCCTTATTGACACTGAAACCTATGAAAAATACCATCCTTTGGAGGATGGGCAGGTGTTGGTGGTCTGAATTAGAGCTTTAAAATATTTTTAATTATAATTTTCATAAATTATTTTATTTCACGTCTCATTTTGTTTACCATTTTCTCTGATGGAGAACAAGGAACACATAATAGCACTATATGAATGAGATAAAATAACTGAGGTACTCTTGAATCTAATTTTTCTGAGTCCTGAGGCTGGAAAGCACAGACTAACTATGCTTTCAGACTGGCATCACTGTGGCCTTGAGGAAGTCACTGGAGTTCACAAAACATGAATTTGCCTTCTATAAAAAAAGGTGTCAGTAATGTTTTGCGAGGATGTATGAATATCTCAAACTCCTGTGTAGATGTTTCCTTCTGTTTTTGCTTTTGTCATCTGTGCCTGGAGAAATTATGTTACAAGAGTCTAAAAATAACGTGAATCGTCTGTAATGGTGGTAGGCGATTGGAAAAAGTAGGAGATAGGTAGTCAGGAAAAATATGTGTACAGGGGAAATAGAAGGCAGTAGAAGACAACAGACCAGCAAAGATATCATCCTTGCTTTTTGTGAATTGACAAATAGAAAGTATAACAATTGTAGGTGTGATCCCACAATTACAGGTGATATGAAATGGTTTGAACCACTAAAATACACACAGGGCACTAAGTGAAGATTTGTACTTAGATGAAGTTTATGAGTGGATCCACAACCATGTTTAGGAGGGTAGTCTGGTGTTTATTAGTGGGATAATACTATGTAAAGAGAAAATTTTACACTGATTCAAAAAATGTGCTACTAGAACTGCTTACAGAAAGAAAATTTACAGTGAAACCTTCAGTTCAGCAAGAGGTCAACTGAAGAATCCATCGTTTTTCTGAATGAACAGTTCAACCTTGTGTTTTCTTTTGTGTTTCAGTTTTCAGGCACTGGATCTTGCATTTCTGTCTGATCATCAAAGAGCCCAGTATGTTCAGAAATCTTCAAGATGGTAGGGGTAGGATCGTGACCAAGTCACCTTTAGCATCTTTAGCTTACAAGTTGAACTTACGAAGCTCAGTCTTCTTATTCATGCCTTCTTTCCAGGCATGAATAATTTGTGTTGCTCTTTCTTTGAAATACTGACAGAGCTTATTGAAGGACAATGCAATTAGCAGGATTGGTCTCATGCTTGTTTGTTTTAGAGTCTTTGCCTGAATTATACACTATGTGCTGTTAAAGATAGGGATGCATCTGCCAAATTGTCAGCATACAGTCAGCCCCTTCTTAAAAAAAAAAATCTAGAAACCAGAACAATCCCTGTACCTCTCTTAGGCATTGAACAAGGGTCTGACATTACTGATGAGCATCATACAGCACAGCCTTTTGTGTATGGCACATAGTAACCAAGTAACTGCTGTCACTCAGGGTGACAAGCCACCCTCAGGCAGTGTTTATGTTAGGTTAGTTCCCAAACTGTGCAGCACACAGCAGTTACTATTAATGACTCAGGAATTTATGCCCTTTTTGCTACTGTTGTTTCAGTTTGAGGGGGTTTTTTTCTTGCTAGTGGGCCTTTATGCCAATAAAAAAACCCCAACAGCTATGAGTTAGAGTTGTTCTTACATAAAAGGATGGGAGAAAGTGAGAGGTGACCCCCAAAGATTGTAATCACTTGGAAGATGGCACTTGCACATAGAGAAAGAATCAAAAAGTCAGCTAGCAAGTGCTCAGGAAAAAAAGTGGGAATGGGGGAACTGGATGAGAAGGAATAGGAGAGGAGTAGGTGGTAAAGAAATGTGTAATGAAGGACAAAGAATAGGAAGAAATAAGAAAGCCACAGCAATAGGATTAAGCAGGACAGCAGGACAGTATGCTGATCAGTCTCTAGATGACAAAAGATATTTGAATGCCTTCTTAATAGTGTTTCCATATAAGCAACTTCTTAGTTGCCACAAAGCTGTTGGCTTTTACAAAAGGGAAGGATAATCTGGGGTATAAATGGAAGGAGGACTGGTCCATGTGGATAAAAATGAGAAGATAGATCTGGTCATTCTGATAAGTCCCTTGCTAGAGCTGTTCAGCACATGTTTGCCTTTTTGACATTATCAACAGATACTATAGAGTGCTCTGAAATATACATATGCAGTAGCACTCAATAGAAGGTGACAATCTCAAACTGCTCCCTGAATTACGTATAATGAACTTTCCTATTAAAGAAGACTTAACAAAGAGTGCCAGCTGGCTTAAGGAGAAGGTGGCAGATGAAAAGAACACAATTCAAAGAAGTGTTCACACATTAAGGAAGTAATTTTAACAGGCTTTCCCCAGACTGTAAGTGGGAATGGAATTATACATTGCATGTAAATGTCAAGTGACAATAATATCTTCTGAGTTAAATCAACCTTGCAACCTCTTTCCTATTTTTCTTCATATGAATAAAGTTTAACTTGTGATTTCCTTACTAATCTTCTTAGTAAGTAGTGGGTGAGTAGACATTTACTGCATGGGTAGATTAATGTGACATTTTCACAAGACTTCATTTTTTGAAGTTTATTACTTGTGGGTGTGGATCTAATTCACAGCTGTTTTTGAGAGAGTTAGGTGTGCCGTAACTCATTCAAATTCCATATTTTCTTGGTATTTTGTTAGAGGTGTGTAGTCTGGTCTGATGTCTCAAGGTAATCAAGACTTCTCCACTGAATATACTTTTGTGTACGGACTTGGCCCAATCACTTTTATGGAAAAACAGATTTAAAGTTGAACAAAATTCAAAAACATATCAGTATAAAGGAGAGAAAATTCTCTAAACTAGTGCATGTTAGCCACACAAATCTCAACCATAGTCCTATGGTTCTAAATTTAATTTATTTTAATAACACAATTACTGATAGCTATGTCCTAGTTTCCCAGTTCTGTTTGAGTTGAAACAGAAGCAACCTTTTACTTCTTATCTGGTTACAGAACATTTTAGTTCTGTTTATATTCCTGTTTTTTTCAAGACTACCCTTGGAGAAGCCACGAGGCCTCTCAAAGCTCCTTCTTTCCTACTGTGGACTAAGATAACAGCATTATGTAAAAATCATGCCAAGAGACCATCACCTGTAGTGTCCTGTAAGCCATCAAACAAATTCCTGTTTCCTCTCAAAATCATACATATTCGTGTGTGTATGAGAGACCTAGGCAATACAGGCTTGCATTGCATTTTTTTGCACAGAGGTATGTATTTTCCACATAAGAAAGTAGCAGCTCCTTGTAATAGGACAAATTTTTTGTATGAATTTTGTGGGAAGTGAAATTTCAGCAATGGAAGGATTTAGCTCTGTCATTTACCAGCATTCAAGCAGCAGAATGAATGCCACATACCAGCAATTCATGCCAGAAAGAGGAGATCTGCCAATTCACAGAAGAGGTTTTATGCAAAGGAAGTCTGCTAGAGGCAGAAAGAAATGCTGGTTTTCATTACACTTAAAGTTTGTGTGCAGTCTTAGCCTTTGCCATGTCTCTGAAAGAGGATTATATGGTGTGGTTGTTTTTTTTTTTGTGTTTTGTTAAGTTTTTTGATGGGTGTTTTTTTTTTGTGTGTGTGTGTTGGGGTTTTGCAGGTTTTTTTGGTCATTTTGAGGAATTATAAGCTCTGAAAGCACTAGCTTTAGTACTGTGGTGTGGTTAGCAAATGCCATATCAATATGTGATTCATGCTGAATTGGATGTTTTGCATGGGGAGCATCAGCTGATCTTTGCTTGCATGAGACATTGGTTTTCTGGATTCCTTTAGTTTAACCTTGATTGTGTTCTGTCTGTCAGTTCTCTTCAGCAGAAACTGGAAAATAGCCAAAGCACGTGGAAGTATCTGCATTCTCAAAAATTAACTTTGGAAATGATACTCATATCAATTTTTACTAGCCTTCACAATTCTGAGAATCTTACAGATCAGTGTTTCTGATTTTAAAACCCCAACCTTTCTGTTGTCAGCCATATATTATGAATCTGATTTGTCTTTTGTTTATTCATTTATGTGTGTGGACCAGTGTCAGCTCTGTTTTAAGAGACTTCACTGCTTTGTTCACAGTGGTATAAAATGTGGAGTTGCTGCCAGCCAGATTTTTCTCAAAAGCTGCCTATAAAACTGGATTGTTTTCCCACCCTGAGCTTGCTGCTCAGCTGCAGTACTGCCAATGCCCCAGCTGGTTAGCAAAAGAGCAGCCATGCTCTGTCTGGGGCTACCAATAACCTCTAAATTCTGAAGTCAGGAATGCCAAGGGTTGTAGAAGCAGAAATATCAAAATTTAGATTGGGAGGTTGTGTGGGTTCAGAGAAAAAAAAGTTTTTAAGCATCTAATCAAAATACTGGGCATTGAAAAACCAGACATATTTTGGCATTTTTCCTCCCCCATCTGTTTCATTTTGGGTTGGTAATGTTAACATTTAAGTGCTTGATGAGTGTTCGTTTGTGTCTGCATGAAGCTGTTGCAGTTAGCTGTGGAAGCTTAGCTTGGATTCTGTGGGTTTTTTGTGTGTGTGAATGTAACTGTGACCATTGAAATGCGCTGAAATAAGACAGGGATGGATTGTCTCGGAGTGAGGGAATTCTCTTGGTCTTACCTTCCTGTTTGATATGTGTTCTGTTGCTTTCTCCTGTACTAGGGCTAGTGCACACTACAGCCTGCTTGTGGGGCTCTGTGTCCACTGCAGAGAGCAGGTCACTGAGCTTTGCTGGGCACTTCGGTGCTCACTCAGCTTTGCTGAGTGCTTTGTGCACAGCAGCAGGACTGACTCGTGTGCAGTGAGGAACTGAGGACGAGACCTGTGCATGACACAGCCCTCGGCCACTTGGAGATGTGACTGTCCCATGCTCTGTCCCAGGTCATGGCGCTGTGTCTGGCCAGGACATTGCTGATGCACCACGTGGCTCCTGTTTGTAGTGCCACAAGTCTAGTCCGTGCAATTAGATTTCAGCTCAGATGTAGCTGCCCCAAACTCAGATACTATGGTAGCTTAAGTGCAGAACCAAGACAGCTACATTCACTGAAATTTTACAATCGTTAAATAAGCTCTGATGAGGGCTTGTTAGCTCTGAGCTAGGCTGCCTCCACTTTGGGACAGAGATTCTCAGGTGTTTCTGAGGATTTTGAAGGTCTTAGGTGAAAGGGGCTTGTTTTCCTATCTTACTGATATTTTTCTTTCTGAAAAGTCTTTCCAACCTGTTTCCCATTTCCCCTAAATGGAGGAAATTCTAAGTAATTACTGTATTTACTTTAATGAAGGCACTCTTTGAATGAGCTTCCCTAAGATGAGAAATAAAATTGATTCATTAACAGAAGCAAAGTTTTTCTTTTGAAAAACCTAATGATATTATTTACTGTTGGCTCATAACAATCATGCCTTTTATTAGAGACAGACTTGCACTTCACACTAAAATATTTGTTTTTCACCTGTCAGTGCAGTTTAAAATATGAGAAGAATTGGATTTTGGCAAGAGAAAACATTAATACAGTTGACTTGTAAACAAAAACTGCATGGATTATCTCTGTAGAATTCATAATGTGCCAGTAGAGATCTTGAGTAATACAGAAGAAATTGTGCTTAAAAAAGATCTAACAAGTTAGAAATGAACTTGTTGGAATAATGAAAAAAAAGTATTTTGCTGATACTAATTTTCAGGGGAAATCATACATAAAGCAGCCTGTGAGTCTTTTATAGAATGGTAAGGACCCATTAAAAGTCTTGAAATAAAAATTCTTCATTTTAAAAATCAGTTTAACAAAGTGTTCTGGGAGATCAAAGAGTAGCAATTACAAGGCCTTAACAAATATTTGCTGATCCTTGTAAGAGAGAATATTTCAGGAAAATTTTCCCAAATTCCAGTGTTACCTTATCAAGTTCTGAGAGGAAAAAATGGGTAGATGATGGACAGCACTAAACCCCTTATTTTTAAGTATTCCCAGCCTTTACATCTCTCATTCTGAGGAAAGCAAGGTCAGCAGCAGCTCAGAACACTGAACCAGGGTCTGTTGTGTGGTGTGGACATGTCCATGCTTCCAGAGACAAAAAACATCTTGTTAGTCATAGGAAAATTCTTGCCCATTAAAATTTAGTTGTAAATGTTATTTTCAGCCTTAATTTCATCATATGTTAAAATCCACTGGAAGGGAGTGATATGTGAGTGTGTGTGTTTGTAAGTATGTATTTTATATATAGTAAATATATGTATATATATTTAGGAAAACATGGGCGAGGTTTTTTATTTACTTTATGAGAGGTTGGTTAGATTTCTTTGAGGAGACAATGTATGCCTTGTACCTACTTTGAAATCAGACGGGTGTATTCCTTTTTTCTTGGCAAACAAGTTGATTTAGGAAGTTTCACACACACCCCCCCATCTGCATCCTGCTACAGTTTGCTACTCACCTTAATTGTACTGATACAACTGTTTGAATATCTGCACTTCAGACTCCGTTATTGGAATAGCATAGGTTTGGGTTTGGAGGACAGAATGATATTTTTAGCTTGAATTATTTCATTAATTCAGTTTATAGTACGACCCTGTGAAAGACTATATTATCCTGGCTGATGGGCAGCAGAGAAGGAACATAAGAGAACAAACAGCAGGGATGGGTGCCTGGGGAAATGACCTGTGAAACTCACTTGGTTGCCAAAAAAAATGTACGTGAACCCCAACCTTGGTGTTTTCTTGCTGCTTGTCTGTCACCATAACTTGTGTTTCTGTTCTTCTTGGGCTTGTGTTGTGCTAGTGTTGAGGAATGGTGATTTACTCATTTGCTGAAGAGAGAACTATAATTCTGGATGGATATCGCAGTAATGCCAGGAGAGTGGTGTAGAATTATGGTAGTGCAGAGCTCGAGTTGCTTCTCAAAACTATTGCATCTTGTAGTTTTGTAAATGCTTTATCCTCCTTTCATTGCTTCTTCTTAATAGTTATATTGTCTTTGTTAACTTTAAATTAGTCTTTCTGCAAAATGAAGTAGGTGTTTATTGGCAAAATAAAGATTAACCTCACCATGACCTTGGAGTTGAGTAAGGAAAAAAGAGATACTGGTCAACTGCTGGTCTCTTTTGTCTGAAGGGTGGGAAATAGTCTTGGAATTGTACAGGCCTTAGTGTTTAATCAAGCAAAAGGCCATTTTTGTTTGGGAAAATTGTGTGCATACTGTCTGTCTTCATGTCTTGGTGCTGGATGTGGCATCAGGTATAGAGCTTACAATAGCAAAAAATATGTAGGTATCTATAAAACTGTTCTTTTCACAGCAAAATATGTTTACTTCTATGAGAGTTTAGTTTATGTCTTTGTATTACTTGTGTGCTTCAGCCTAAATTAAGCCATCTCTATTTGTGTTGAATAAAATTTTACTTTGGATTTTATACAGCAAAGCAAGTCAGCACATGGAGTGTTTTGCTACATCAAATTCTGTGTGAGAACCCTGTTTATTTCATTGGCTCAGTATAGTGTCAGTTTGTGTTCACAGATAATGCCATTCTTTACATTGCACTCTGAGTACTGTGGACAATATACTGATCAGATAGGTCTTTGCTACTGCTCTCATGTCTAAACTGGGATCATTGCAGCTTTTTAGCCTTCCCCTGGTTGTCTGGAGGAAAAAAAGTACTGTAAGGAAGTTGCTTTCAAAACTGCTGTTGGGTTTGTTCTGCTGGCAATGGAGTTTAAGGGAATTTCAGGTTGAGGAGAAGTGTTGTGATTATTATAGAATAATACAGTTATTTTCAAAAGTCGTTAGTAATGCCAAGTGCCTCAGATTCCCTGTTCCCACTCTGAAATGACTGTTTTCAGAATGTGTGTAACACCCACTCACTGGAAATACTGGCCTCCTGAGATGTTTCAAGCTGGGCATTCAGCAACTGAGATGTTTCAGGGTGGGTGTTCAGACCATGCATGGTCTGTTTCTATTGAAATTCTGATTCTCTACAATATGATGTATTTGGGTTTCTTTGCCATGCAATTGGCAGGAGCCTCCTGGGCCACTGACTCTGTTCCTATTTCCAACAGTCATAGCCTACAGAGAAATGGTTTGTAATACAAGACAAGGGTTTTTGTCATCAGGCGTAGTTTGTAATCTAACAGACACGCTTGGCTCAACTGACTTAAAAACCAAACCAAAAAAACGGAGCAGAGAGAAACAGATAATTGAATATTTTTTTCCCATTACTTGCCAGATAAAGTGAATGTTTAAATCCAGACTGAAAACACAGACCTTTCTTTTCTGAAGTACAACCTCAGAAGACTTTACTCAGGTACAGGAAAATGTTTGACCTAAATTCAAGTGCTGCAGTTTAATTTGCAGTTTCTTAACAGAAGCCCAATATAAAATAAGATGAAACTTTAAAAATCACTCACAAGTGATAGTTCTGGGGCTACCTGTATTCTTGTTCTCAGTGCTGGTCTTTCCTTTACAAGTACTGCTAGTCCTGCCTCACACGCTCCTCTCAATTTTGCTCCTCCTTTTTAGATTTTTTCTTTGGTAGAATACTGGAAACTCACATTCCGTTTCCTTCTTTGCTTGAGAGGGCTTGAACTGACTTTAACCATCTTCCAGAAAAATGGCTTAGGGATGAGGTTGTTGAATATTGAAACCCAGAATGGCTGAGGTTGGAAGGGACCTCTGGAGGTGACCTTGCCCAATTCCCTGCTCAAGCTGGCCCATCCATCTAGTGTAGTTTTTTATTTCTGTCACTCACGTAATTTCATTTTGTGAGATACACCTACCTTTCACTGGAGTCTGGTATCTAGGTGAAAGTACTGATCTCTAAAATCATGCACGCTCGGTCTCTTAACTCTGTGTGTGTGAAAACTTCCCATGCAAAGGGAGTGGCTTTGTTAGGGGACAGTGAGGGAAATATGACTACAAATACTCTAAAGCTCAGCTAAGGCATTTCCTGAGAAGTTGGAGGTTTCATTATGATTAGCTTCAGCAGTAAGTAGCTTCTGACTATTACATTGAGGGAAATTTTGCAATTACTGCCCCATATTGCCTTTTACTCCACCAATTGCCATTCCCATTGTATGGTTGTTGCTCCTCTTATCAGCAGTGATTTTTCTTCTCTTATGAATTGCAGTGGTTAGTGCCCTATCCAGACAGCTCTGGAGAATGAAGAAATGAAGAGAAATGAGAAGAGAAATGAAGAATGAGGAAATTAAGATTTTTTTGGCATTCTACTTTCAGCCATTTCTCTATGTGAAGAAACCTGCATTCAGGAGATGAATTTGATTTTCTCCAGTTTTTTGCTGTTCCTTTGTATGGCTTCTCATTTCTTTTAGTTTAGAATTTTCCATATTAATCTTGTGCTCTTTCTGCAGCCTAACATGTAAAGTATGTAGCTGTCATGGAAATGAGATTTTGGAAGAAATCTTTTATGGAAGTTTTCTGAGGAGCTGTCCATGTATCTGCAGGAAAAAAAAAATGATGATGTACCCTCAGTGCTGCAGAAGCAGTCTTCTGCTTAAGTTCCTCTTGGTCTGCATAGTCTGGAGTGCTGTGGCAAGCTTCACTCCTCTGTAGACAGAGAGGGGAAATGAGACAGTGCTCTCCTACATAGGTCTGTGTCCTTTCACTGCTGAGCATCACTACTGTCTTCTCCAAGTGTGTTGTCACAATCTGTTCTTAAAGAGTGTGGGTTGGTTGAAAGTTTTTTCAAGATCTAGTGTCCAACTTGAATTATCAACAGCTTTGAGTAGACCAGAACTGGGGGCGCAGAGGGTAGTCTTTACACTTTCGGATCTGTAAATGAAGGGCTTACTAAAAATGACAGCAAAAATACTTAGCTTTATCTTGAATTGAGAGTGTATTTTCTCCTCCAACAGATGGAACTAAATCAGGGAGTCAGAGAGCTTGTGTTCCTCTGCTGTCAGCAGTAACTTGAAACCTGCTGGCAAAGTGTGTATTTTATCTGCTGCTGGGGCATATGAAGACGATTGCCTAGACACTGTTGCTAATGGTTGAAGTGATGGGTGTTTGTGTTATGAGTGTTTTAAAAGTCTGAAATCTACTGTCAAAATTTCTGGGCAATGGTATACTATTCCTCTTCTGCCGTGAATCATGGGAAAACCAGTGTGTAGCCTTGAATTTCAAACCAAACTAATATGTAGTGCCAGACGTAGAACTGATATGTCTTGCTTTCTTTAAATTGAAATTTTGACTTTTGTTAGCCAATACTATAAAGATATGAAAATATATATATATATTCATCTTAATCCACATTGTCTGTGCTTAAGCATTCATTTTAAGTACATTTGTATTTGTAAGTTTGGAGCCTTCCTGTAATTTCATGGTATTCCAGACTATTTTGTCTTTAAGATAGTCTGCAGTGGAAGTGAATGCTTATTTAGATTGGTGCGTACTGGCTGCTGGACAGCTGTTATACCCTAAATAACCAATACTGATGTGGTAACTTTTGCACAGAAAGAGGCAGTTGTGAAAAATCTTTAGAAATTTTGCTAACTTGTGGATGTATACAGGGAACTAAAGTAAATATGAACTCAGATATTAGGAAATGCAACTTTTGTATAGATTTTAGATGAGCGTTACTATAGGATGTATTAAGTCAATGCTGACTTGACTCTATTCTGTTGTTGAAACTTCTGTTTTAACGCTGTGGGTTCACGATACATAACTTAGTCCAGACTGATTATGGTTTAAGTCAGCATTAAGGCACCTAAGCGTGATTGGTCTCTTCAGAAGTGAGAAAATGAACCTTTGCTAGTCACTTCATGCAGTTTTGTTCTTTAATATTTAGAGAGACTTTTTAGAATAATATCCCTGTTTCAATTATAATAAGAGATCATAAAGTCATGTGAGCTGGAATTCATAATTGCAAACTGCATATTCAGCCAGCGAATTTTAACATGATGCACATGGGCCTTTGGAAATGAAATTATGGCCTTGAACTGGGTTTTCTGTGATTAAAAAATTCAATATTGCAAAATGTATAATCTCTGAGTGGTGGGGGAAAGGACTTGTGAAGAAATGCTTACTAAACTCAGCATATTTAGCCTAGATAACAAGCAGACTATAATATGCACTTTAATGGTATTTTGTGGCAGTAGCTAAAAGCATATGCAGAGAGTTTGGAATGCATTCCTTAGATACGAATTAGAAATAAGATTAGGATAACTTTTGATTAGGTAACAGAAAGGCACTCATCCAGCACTTGCAAAGTGTTTGATTTGGGTGTTAAGGTAGGTTGTTGGCCTGCAGAGTGCAAGGTTTGAGTACTTTGGAGAGTTGTCTGGCTTTGTAGCTGGAGTCTGGCTGGAGGGTATTCAGCAGTCAGTGTAGTTATGGTCTGCCGGAAGAGAGTCAGTGCCATGAATCTCTTTACCACGGGTCTCTGCTGTCACTGTCACATATGAAACAAAAGCAGCAGCAGGGCTTGCAGAGAGAATGAGACAGTGCCTTTTGAATCTTTCAAAAGCTCGATGTAATTATTAAGTTTTAATTATTTTTGATACTGTAGTGCTGTTAAACCAGTGGTTGGGATTTGTGAGAGTGAGTTGTGGGATGGTGTTGAGGAGAGAAAAGTATTTTCTAATTTCTTGTTCCTTAGTAAGATCAGGTCAGCTGGTGTGTTCTGATTAGTCTGTGGTGGAGTCTTGTAAAGAAACCTTGATGGTGCTGGGATCCCTGTCCTGGTGAGTTGTAAAACTTTTCACCCCCATACAGTCACCCACAGTTTCTTATCGTGTGCACCCAAGCTCTGCCCTGCATCTGCTCCCCACTAGGGAGGGGCAGAAATGCTCTTGGCTCTTCAGGGGAAGGGAAAGCAGAGGAGCCTTGCACAGCAGGTTATTCTGTGTATGATGTAGAACAATGAGAGTTTTTAAAAGGCAAATAGAATAGCTTGTAATGTAAGTTTTCTTTTAAATCTTGTTTAAGAGATGGGGAGGTAAGTGGCTGGGAGCAACGTAGGAGATTTCATCTTAGCTCTCAGCACCTTATGGATTGTGGACAATCCATAAGCTCTCAGCACCTTATGGAACTTGGGACAGAAAATGGACTCTATCTGTCAATGAGCAGAAATAGGGTATGGACAACAACTGACCCATACACAGTCCTTCAGATCTATCTGTATGTTCATAGTGCCTCCAAGGTCAGGATATGACTGTGTGTTAGTGACATGTTCAACAATTTCCCAGGATTTGTAGTGTGTGTGAAAGAACAGCAGCAGGGAAACAGCAATGAGCAGTACTGAGACTTGAAGCAGGCTGGTGGATGGGTGGAACAGTCAGTACAGGAAGAATGTAGAGCAGGATGTATTTGGACATAATGTCCCTATTGCCAAGCTGTGTTCCACCTCTTTGAGCTTTTTTTAAATACATCTCTTAAGTTGCATGCAACATTGTAACTGTTCACCTAAACGATTGGGAAAGACAGCGTTTGTACAGCTCTCTTGCTATTGCATGATGCACTTCTTTTCCCATTAAAAAAAAAAAAAAAATTAGGCCACTGTAGTTTCTTTATGTTGTGGATATGATTCATTCTGGCCATGGGAGGAGAACGACAGTTATTTGCTACACAAACCTTTCCTGTGATTCATGGAGTGTCCTTTGTGTCAGCCTTGAAGGAGGCACTTCATATGCTTCCTAGCAGGAAGGAAAAATAGTATGATCATAGTTACCAGATAGGACATGGAAACTGGGCGGGAGGGAAGGGAAAGGGGACCGGGAAATGCTGATATTCAGAAGAAAGTTGCAGGAATGCCAAGATTCTGTCTGCAGTATCCATTCATTTACTTAATGAAAAATGGATACATACCAAGCCTATATATAATTAAGGGAAATGTCATGACTGTAATTGCCATGTTCACAAAATAGCATAGCTTATTATGTAACTTCTTTTCCTTTGTCTCCTTGATCCATCACTGTTTCAATATAGTGTGATGTTTCTGTCTCTGAGCAGTGTTTCAGATTTTGCTCCCAAACTGATGGCCATATACAATTGTGTCAGCTTTCTGCAGAGACAGATTTTTGTATTCTAACATAACATAATAACATAGTTAGCAACTTAAGCTTGCCAGATCAGAAGACATTTTCCTTTCTTCACAAAAAAAGTAATTAAAAAAGCTGTGCTACAATTTTCTTCCTAAAAGTAGCAGCACAGATTGGCTACTTAAGTGCTTTTTAAAGAATACTCCATCAAATGACAGCTCCTAATGCTGCGTGGCAGACTTCGGGGCTCTTTCACAGGGTCTAGCTGCTTCCCGCTGCTTCGTCAACACCTGGAAACTGCAGGATAGGAATAAATGGGAGTAGCAGAAGTGGAAACTTAGGTTTCCTTACTTCCTGATTTTCTGCATGGATTCAGGGGTTGTGGCTGGCTGTCCTCCCACAGTTGGCAGCATTTGATGTGGTATATGCAGCTGTGTCAGGAATATACAGCTGTGGCTGTTCAGCCTTGCAGCATCTACAGACGATCCTTACCTAAGCAGATGCACAGCAATGCTAGAATGGGAAAGCAGAGGTGTAGTTAGAGATGAAAGGAGTGGAATTAAGGGGGAATGCAGAAGAGAATAAAAGTGGATATGAATTACTAATCACATGACCTGTGTTGATTTTCCCTGGCAGTTGGAATTTTACTTGAATCATCAATGCTATTCATTCTTCCATTATTTCCCGTGTTATAAAATGCTAGCTTTGTTTTGATTTTCTTGTAGCTATGTTTATTGGGGATAAGGGTTCTAATTATAGCTGTGAACTATGCTGTACTGAGAGGGCATTTAAGTTTCTTCTGACTATTTCTGAGGCAATGTGATGAGTCATGAAATATAATTTTTGCAGCAAATATCCTGATTGCCTAATGACTAGGTGGAAGATGAAATTATACATACTCTCTCTTGTTCACGTGAAACCAGGGAAGTGTCTTTCTGAGTAAGCTGTTTGTTCAAGTTACCCAAGAAATGTCAAAGATTACAGTTGCAAAATGGGGGAAAAAAGTGTATGTTTGAGTAGCTTGAAAACATCTGAGACTTACAAATGCATTAGATATTCCCACCATGAATATTTTAAATAAAATACTTGTAAAGAAAATATGCTGCCTGAAAATAATACAATTGATTACCCATGTTCCACATATTTTATTTTGCAGATGATGAAGAAGATGTTAACAATATGGAAAAAGTCATGTTAGAATATGCTACAATGGACAGAGAACTTAATCATTATATCAAAGCATTTGAAGAAACCATAAATCAGGTAAATTATCTCTTCTCATTAAGTTATGAAAACATAACCTTATTTAAATATTACCTTTAAAAGACAATGTTACATTTGAACAATACACAATTGGAATTTCAGCTCTTTGGCAGGTATAAAATACGAAGTTGCCAGTACAACTATTAATTTTTTTTCCCCAGCTTGCTACAGGGTGGCAGTTTTTAACTTCTCCCCCCCAAACTGGCACCCTTGGGAATATGGGATGAATAGTGGTTTGGGAATTATTTAGGATACTGTAGTAAAGACGCCCTACTCTAAGGTGATACCATCTCATGTATTGTGGAAGATGGAAGTGCAGATATGTGGGGCAGCTGATTTGACGAGCAAACTGATGGCTGTGGCAGCAGAGAACCGATGTTTTAAAGCCTGCTTCCCACTGCCTTCCTGCCGCCTGAGTTGGCTGGTGCGTGTGAAGGGTGAGCTGGCGGATTGCTCGTTCTGTGAACCGGGGCCTCGCTCTGCCCCTGGACAAAGGACGGACAAAGGACGGACAAATTCCGGGCGCGGCGGCGCTGCTGGCCGCCAGGGGACGCCGCGCCCGCGCGGTGCCAGCGCCGAGCTCGGCGCGTTCGCGTCCCGGGCTCGGCGCGTTCCCGTCCCGGGCTCGGCGCGTTC
>VYXD01001224.1:2210860-2319471 GCA_013397195.1 Hylia prasina | reverse complement strand
TTCCCGTCCCGGCGGGAGCGAGCGGCGGCTCCGCGGCAGAGCCGGGCCGGGAAGGGGCAGGTCCAGGGCGGCCGAACCTCAGCTTCAGGCCACGTCGTGCCGGGATAACTCAACTTCCTGAGTGACCTGTTCTAGTGTGTGTCTGCAGAGACTTCTTGGTGTCGGTTTTCTACATATTTCTCTAGAAAAGGCCAAAGCACATCCCTGATTTCCCTTCAAGATAGGACATCTGTTTCAAAATATTAAGTTAGTAGAGCTTTTCAGTTAAACCTGCCTTGCTATTGCTTTTTATCTTGCTATTGCTTTTTGTTTTTTTAAAAGCAGTAAAAGGAGAGCAAAGCAATGCATTCCCCACTAGTTCTGTTGAGATGCCTACATGATTTTTCTGTTGTAGAAAGGTTTACCTTTATTTTTTTAAATAAATCAGATCAGATGCTTAACTGAAAAATCTTCATTCATATAATTAAATATACATGTTTAAAAAGAGTTCAGAACTATGTCTACATCAGCAAGTGTTGGACAGCAGTAAATACAGGCACTGTTCCCCATGTAGTCTTTAAATATACATTTCACTTCAGATGTCACCATAATTGCATACCTCCTAGTTTATATTGGATGGTTCAGACCTTTTTCCTTTTATTTGGACTATTCATGATTTTTAAAGCTTTCCTAGTAAATCATGATATAGTCTTGTTATATTGTTAGAGACTAATGATGTATATCCAGACTTGAGTGAAACACAGTTGGTTTATATTTTGATTATAAGCCAATTAATAGTTGATGCCTTATTGTTATAATAGGAATTTCAAGTAATTTTTGACAATGACTTTTTAACTTCTTTCATTATTTCCATTTACCAGCAAAACACTTTTTTTTCAAGTTAGGACTATAAAGAGCAGGTCTGTGCCTTCACCAACAAAGCACTCAAGTCCTGTTTACTTCAGATGTATCACTCATGATATTTTAAGTTAAGCAGAGGTGTAACTGCTTCACTGAACTGAATGTATTTTTGTTGGTTTCAGCAGAGCAGTGATATATTTGTGATTTTTAGGGTTGAATTCAGCAGTATCTGTTGTATGCATCTGTGCTGGTGTGCAAAAAAATACACCTGGAAGGGTTGGTTTTCCTTTCCTCCCCTTTTTTTTCTCTAATGCAGCTTCTTTGTGTCATTAAAACAAACTCATTTCCGGTTATTTCAGTCCTAAGGTTTTAAAAATGCAGCTCCAAGATATTTAACATGTTTTAGAGTCTACATGGATTATAAATTTGGTAATGGCTAATCTTTTAGCCTCTAGCCACACTTCTCCTGTCTCTGCTTCCTACTTCACTCCAGGGAATTGTCTGTACTTTCCCCTGCCAGCATCCTGAGCAGACCTTTGAATATGAGAAAGAAATGTATATAACTTCTGCTGTAGAACAGAGTTACAATCTGTTCTCTGAAAAATAACAGCTCATGCTTTATTTTGGAGGCTAGCTGCATGCCATGCCTCTGGAACTGTGCTGCCCATCTCCAGTTACCTGTCAGAGACAGCTTAAAATCTGCTTCTGGGAAACAGATACTGTTGCTGAATTTAGGGCTGCACCTGGAAGTAGCTGTAGAATGGCTTGAGTTTAAAATAGCCTCCACTGACTTGCTCCCTGGTTCCATCTGAATTCCTTACCTGAGGGCTTTCTCTGGGGAGTTGCAGCAGGTCATTAATTTTCACAAGCAGGCTGTTCTTCATAGACAGGATTTGTCGCCAGCTGTAAAACACATTTTATCTGATTATTTTATGAATTTGTATGTTGATGATTTTTCTGGTCTGTAGTTTCCTCGTACAGCAGTGAATCTGAAAGTGTGTTTCACCTTCTAACCAGCTGCTTCTGGTGAAATGTCCAACTGGAATTCAGCAAGATAAGGAGACAGCAGCAGTTAAAATTCCTGATATATTATTTTATTATGTGTACCTTTAAATTGCATTGACACAAAGATGATATTGTAAAACCAAAGGATTATGATGTAAATAACTTGAAACTAGCATGAGATATAGTCACATGTTTTCTCAAAGCCAGTTTTTTTGTTGATTTAGGCTGCAGTAGGTGGAATGCAGAAGGTGAGACATACCAGCATCCTCTTCTGGTTGAATCAGCAGCCTGTTGAGCAAGAAGTGAGCAGTTGAATCACACTGTTTCCAACAATAGGCTGTGGGAAATCCTTTGTTTGTCCTGTGCCACTGGATTTTCTTGTACCTGTGTAAAGATTGGACTTCTGCTGCTGCTCTTTCTGTCATTTTTTAATGGGTATTTTTAAAACAAATTATCCAGTATTCAGGTTCTTACCATGCAAAGTCCAGACAGCATTCTTATTTTTGGTGTAACAATGAAAGACTGATGGACTGAGTATCTCTTGCAGAATTTTTTTATACTCTTGAAATGGATGCAAATGATTGGAACCCAGGCTCAAGTGTTCCCTGCCCTGGCAGAGTTCTCAAGTGGCCAGAATACCAGCATGTTGTGTTTTCCCAAATATGGATTCTTTTACCCAGTGTGCAGGAAGACAATCCACACACAGAGTCAAGATACCTGATTTTATTTCTTGTCTGTGCAGAGAACAGGTTCTAGATGGTGAATCCATAAAACTAACATGTATTCAGTATGCCAGGTGCTCTTTTTTATACACTGTGAGCAATTAAAAATTGGCATTTTCCGTATATGTAAACTAACTGTGTAGTCATTGGCTTTACATCCTCTTCTCTGCATGTAAAGACCCAGTGCACATTTGTTTTACTGTGCATGCTCTCTGAGGAGGTGGCTTTTATGAGCCATTTGGTTTATTTGGGACTGTAAAAGCTGGGGTAAATTTTCTGAAGTCCCCAGACTTCTCTAGATAAAATGAATTACAATGTACTGTAGATCAAACTGGAGAACAAGGAAAACAAAACTAACTTCTGATGTTACATTATTCCCACCTCTCTTCTCCTTTAGGGAAAGAGAACCTGGGCTACTTTGTTTCTTTTGCAGGTGACAGGAAATTGTTGAATGTGGTAATGGCATATCTGGCAAGGATTGCTTAGGGCTTCCGTTTACTAGTTACTTCTTTGCCAAACATCACTTTCTCATGCTTGAATCACGTCTGCTTTTTGCTAAACCTGAGCACTGTGACAGGATGAAATACAAATCTTAGTGAGGTGAAGAAATCCTGTGAAGAAATACACAGGAGACATATTTAAGAAAAAAACTAAGAGGAGGAATCACTCAATGAGAAGAGGCAGACAGAAAGGTAAAGGACATGGACTTGGGAAGTCTTGAGAACATGTAGACATATGGGGAAGAGACTGGTTGAAAGAGTGCGAGGACGGAGGTAGTGTTGAGCTGAGGAAAAGATGGAAATATTAAATGTTGCACTGGTTCTTGGGTTTTATCCCTACTTCTGCTAAAGCATTCCCACATTGTTCTTGGTGAATCATGTCTATCACCATGTCAGTGGCTGCTGACATCTTTGTTTTCTGATTATCCTACATGGAAACTGATTTGAGCAACTATAATTGTAATTTAAGTCAAAGTTAATTATAGTTTGAACTCAGGAAGTAAAATTAAAATGTTCTTTGTTGGGTTTTGTCTGTAAAACTGCTACATACAACTGGTGTAAGTGTATGTCTTGAGAAGATTTGAAGTCTGGATGTGTTGATCATTTATGCCTGTGTGACTTCACACCTGGTCAAGTGTTCATTCCTCCTTTGCAAGGGTGAGAGGTGCACCATGTTCCTTGTACAAGAAGGATTTTGTCTCTACAGGATATATAGGAACTATGTGTAGAATTGTTTTGTATTTTTGATAATAGTTCTTCCCTTTAGGCTAGTAAGGTCATTGGAGTGTGAATAGGAGGAGATGTTTGTTCACCAGGTCAGTAATTTAGAGCAGATTACTTAGTATTGGGATCTGTTATCTTAGTGGCAAACTGTGTAGACTGTAATCCTGCAGAGGGATAATTCTCTTCAGTGATGTAGGTCGTATTCCAAGTGTGCGGCTTGTGATTGATCTAAAAGCCTCTGCAGAAAAGTAAAGAATCCTGTTTAAAGCTGCTGTACAGTTAAATCCATGGTCTCTGATTTGCAGCCTGTGTAGCAGAATTCTAGTTTCCTCACTTAAAACTCACAGTATAATGCTGTAGTGATTTGGATGATCTTGCTTGGTCTCATAAAAATGACAGGGACTTAACATCTTTGTTAACCAGCCTCTGCCATCATAGCTTTGTAGGCCGGAAGTCCTACTGGAGAAAGTTCTGCCAATATGTCCAAGTTGTCTCTTTCGACAAAACAAACTAAAGCAGCCGAACACTTTGGCAGTGGTAGCTCCACTTGCAGTGTGGTCTTTGAAGGAAAAGCAAGGTCAAGCAGAGGATGTGATTCCAGCCAGCTCCCATCCTCGTTGGCACAGCTATGGCAGCAGAACTAATGTGATGACCAAGTTCAGTGTATGTGGCAAGTGCCAGCAGGGTCATCAGTGACTGCTGCTGCCTTTTAGAGATAGATCTGTGCTTAATAATCAGATGGTCACTTAGTTTTCTATAGGGATAAATACCAGGGAGACTGTGAATCCCAAGGGATTCATGTGTGTTAGCTGATTCAGGACTCTGAGAGTGACTGCACTGTGATACCCATTACAGTGTTGTCAGTGAAACAATTTTTGACATGGAACTTTCTAGTTTCATGGAACCAATGACCTTGTTTGGTGCTGACACTTCCTTAATAAGCACTTTGCTCTTCTTTTTCCCTCTTGCTACACTGTCATGACAATGTGTTGTAGGGCAAAATCCACGGATGATATCCATATCTGCAACTGTGACCTTCACTGTACAGCTGAGCTCAGAGCATTTCCTCTGACATCAGTGTTTCTTGATTCTGAAATACTGTCTGCTAGCCATGAATATTTTGGGACCTTTTCATCAAAAAAGTCCTTTGCTGCACAGAAATTGCTCAGAAAGGTCTTTTCGAAGTACCTGAAAAGTGGGTTTAGACCTGATGCCTTGAGAAGGCTGACCTGGAGCAGAGACTGGACAGAGCTAAAAGAAGAAAGTAGGTATTTTTTAAAAGGCCTTAAAGAATTTACCTTGGGCAGAACAAGAGCCTGGCCAGGGCTGCACCCAAGATGGACCCAAAATGGTCACAATAATGGATGACCAGTTGTGACATTTCACACTTTTATAAGTTTTGGTCCATTTGCATGTTGAGGTTAATTGTCCAATTATAGCTTCAGGTTGTGAAGTCTCATCCTTCTTGGTTTTTTCTCTTCAGTTCTCCATTAAACAATGGGCCTTTTTGGGCCTGAAGCTTGTAAAGGTTGTTCTTGATCTCAAGCTGGAAAAGGATTTGTTTTGTCTACCTACCCTGTGAAGAGAGCTTACTGACACTTGATATGAAGCTCAGAGCTACACACCTAGGCAACACAAAATCTAAAAAACATGAAAGCTAAAACTTAAGGCCTCAGAATGGATATATCTTTTCTTGGGCTGGCAGGGAGAATAAAAGTACTCTTGTAGTCTTTCGCTGTATTTAACCTGACTCTCTAATTGTAAAAGCAAGTGATTCTATCTTGAAATTTGCTCAGAGCATACTGAATTGCACCATCAGCAGCAACAAGTCAAAACCCTGGTGAAAGACATTGTTCCAATGGTAATATCTTTGGACATTTTTGGAGAACTTGCTTCATCTTTAGAGGTTTTTTTTAACAGTGGATGTCCTCTTGGCCATTATTTTGGTACCTTGAATTCTAATTGGAATTCCTCTTTAGTGCTTGTTTACTTGCTATCTACTAATGAAGCCACTTCAGACTGATCATTCATCTTACAGAATAAACAAAATGTAGATGTTGGATTAAATCCTTATAATGACTTGGGCAGGATAGTAGAGGAAATTAATATGTGACTATAATTATGCCTCTGCATCTGTCTATATATATAATGCCACAGGATTTACTAAAACTTTTACAGGAAAGCTTATTTCTAGCATTAGCTAGCCATGGAATTTTTTTAACATTTTAAAGTTTCTTCAGTACAATTTCTTTGATGCAATTTCTAATTAAAGTGTATTTCTTGCTCTGTCCTACTGCCATGTCCAAACAGTAATTCAAACAATACAGCACTGTTGTAGGCATGTACTCTGCTTCCTGCAGAAACTGGGAAAAAGATGTATTTCAACACATTTTTAATATTTACTTTATAATATTTGCTCTACTTTTTTGTGTGTCTCTGTAGGTGTCAGGCTAAGCATTTGATGGAAGCCGCTTTTTTATTTTCCAAGAATTAGTGATCTATGTGTGTAGTTCTCTACAGTAATATGTTAGAGTCAACATTTGGTGAACTGCAATTAAAATATTTTTATAGTGAGCAGCATATAAAGAAGTAGGAATAGTGTTTTATTTTATGTGGGTTGTAGAGCACATCCTCAGTAATGTGTTTTAGTGTCTCCTAGCAAGCATAAAAATGTGTCCTGCTTTTTTGGAGAATAAACCCTGGAAACTCTTGCATATGGACATAGGTTTGTTTGACTTCACTGTGGTCGTTTACATTGGTCAAGCTATACCTTTTCCTAAATATTTGCAGTGTCAACACTGTAGTTGCTGAAATGGCCCTTGGCTTGTGTGGGTAGGAGTTGGGCAGCGGGAGCCACAGCTGGTTAGCAGTGAAGATTTGGGTGAAGTGTTCTGGAACTAGGGCCATCACATGGAACTGGGACCTTTGTAGATACAGTGGCAGCAGGGATAGTATTAAGAACAAACGTGCCAAAGGAGTCCTGAGGATCATAATTTGAAAAGTGTGTTTGCTATGTTGGGCAGCAGTGCTGCCCAATAGGTAGCAAACTAGCCTGGGATTAAGGAGGACTGGATGCTATTTTCATGTCTACTAGCAGCTTGTGTGGTTGACCTTGACAAATAGTTTCACTCTGTACTTTGGGCTGTGGTCCCATGTTCATTAACACTGCATTTGTGCAGTACCAAATCACCTGGTAGCACATTCCCATCAAATAAGCATGATCACATGATACTGTTTATTCTGGCTGTATTCTGGCTGCAGGACAGACACTACCTGGTGGAGCATAACTGTGCAAAATTAGAATTGGCAGAGAGGGTTACACTCAATTGGTGTGTCATGCAGCTGTGGTGGTTTTGATCTCATATGAGACATTCTGAAACTGAATTTACCGTCTCACTCAACTGCGATCTCAGTCATGTGGACAGCATCCCATATCACTCTCTGTAAAGGGGTTTATTTTTCTTTTCTACCTGAAGAATTCAAAGCTATTTGAGTTCAGTTTTTCATGATTTTATTTTAATGCTGAAGATTGCAATTGGGAGTCTGAACTTTTTCTGAAATTCCAGAGTCACACATAGAGCAACTAAAAGTCTCTGTGATTTGTATCCCTACTTTTCTATGCAGTGTCTGTATTTCAAAGTCCATGGGAGTTAACTCTGTCTGGTTTAGCCTAGATTAGAGAAAGAAGATAAAATTTTGAAATGTAATGAAACTGGTAGGTGTTGAGGTAAAATAACCAGATTAAAAAGCTATCTTAATGTCAAATGATGGATTTTTTTTTTAGATGGAATTTATTACTGGAAACACTGGTGTTGTAGTTTTAGTTTCTCAGTAGTGAAAACAGTATTTCAAATTAATCGTCTCATCTAGAAAGCTCCTGCTGACAGTCCAAGGATTTAAATCCTTGGAGCCAAGGAGTGAAGGTTGAGTGCTAAATCCTGGATGATTCTCAGCAGCAGGAGTTTTTACTTTAAATTAGTTTCTCCTGTTAATTGAACAGACCCAAGTTGATCAATGTCAGTGGGGAGGCAGTTTCTGGAATGCTTTCTATAAAATGTCTGCCTCGAAAGGTTGAGAGTTGTTTTAATTACTGTAATTGTTTCCAGACATTATATGTTTATGTTGGATACTTTAATATTCCTTCTCCAAAATTTTAAATGTTAAGTCACTCATTTAAAAACATTAACTTGTTCTCCTAGTATATTTTTAACTGATCCTATCAATAAAAATACTCAGTTAGCCAGATTTTCCCTCAGCAAAATTCTTATCATATTTATAATGAATCACAGATACAATGTTGCTTACAGCATTAACTGGATGACACTTTTTTTTCTTGGCTGCTACTTCCATGAATTTGTTTTCATAAAAGAATTTCAGCTGAGAAGGAATTAGTGGTAGGAATTGCTACTCTCATTCCTAGCTTCCTCATAATTTATATTATTTGAGACTTTTTCTTGTTGAGCAATTCAATACTGGGTGTAAATGGGAGTGTGTGCATGCAACGTGTTGCATGTCATTTAGAATGGGCCAAAATCATAGGACTTTGTAGTATGGTTTCCTGTGAGTGTTTTCATTTTACAGAACTGTGTACTTGGGCCTTCGTTAAAATGGAGAGTATTTCTTTGCTTTATTTTTTGATGCTGGGATTTGAGAGTAGGTTTTTGACTTAATTTCATTAAATCGAATAATGGGTTTCTCATGGTTTTTAACATGTGCTCAACCTGTGCTGCAAATGTCAAATTGTTTTTCTTTCTCACATACCACATTGCTCCTGTTGAGGGAAGCTAGTGCTGTGATTTAAAAGCAGCATCATGACTTCTTTGTGGTTGTGATGTGCTGCAGTATATAACTATGCCCATTTCAGTGCCTACTGAAATTTAAAAAAACAACCTGCCTGGTTTATTACCTTTCCAATTTGAAGAAGAGGTTTCAAAGAATACTTGAATCCTGCCAGAAATCAATACCAGATGTGACAGTATCTCCCAAACATGGCCCCATTGTTGATAACCTGTGAGTTACAAACAGTGTGCTTGATAATAAGGGTTGGCAAGTTGAGCTAGTTTCTGGGCTCTCATCTTATTCTCTCATCTGAGCTACATGCATAGCCTGAGCAAGCTGATTTAACCAGATGAAGTACTTCTTTTGTCCTCAGACTCGTGTGTTAACACTGACAGTAAATGAAAAATAAAATAGAAGACTTAAGAAAATAAATGTGTACATCAGATGTGCTCCAGACTTCCTTATAAAGTGTAAAGTTCCCATGTTTATATGATAAACATGTTCCCATGTTTACGCCTGATGAATTCTACAAAACCAGAGAAATTAAAAGCTCACTGATGTTCCTACTCTTAGCTCTTCTGGCACTCTTCAAATGTTAGTGCCTCACTGCATTGCCACTACTTCTGTGTGAATGCTTGATGGTGTTTGTTCAACTGGGTACTCATCCACTGTTCAAAGCTGTTATGATGCTGTTTTTTCCCCTGCAGTCTGTTGTGTGGGGAGAAGATTGGATAGCGAGGGCTTGGATGCAATGGTGAGTTTGCAAGAGTTGCTGGGAAGATGGCAACTCTGGTAAGGGAAAACTTACAGGGTGTGGTTTTGTGGGATGTGATAATTGTTGTAATACAAAGTGTGGGCTGTAAATGAAATGTTTCTCCGTGGATATTTTTATGCTTAGTTGGAGGTGATCAAGGGGTGCAGGTAAAGGCTGGGCTGCACTAGAGGCAGTTTGGTCCTGTTCAGTAAAACTGTCTCTTGAGAGAGGGAGTTTCTGGAAAAGCTATTAACAACCCCACCATATGCCCTTAATCCTCACAAAACAACCCCACCTTTCCCCACTGCTGTCTGCTAAATTCCACTAACAATGAACCATAGCCATCACCACCATCTCCTCTCAATGGAATGCTGGTGTTCAGGTTGGTGGGCAGCTTCTCTGCCTTTTCTCTTGCTTCCCCTCTTACATCCTGTTTAGGCTTTGGAATCCCTTTCTTACCTTCTTTTGGTCTAACCTGGAGCTGGCTGTTGCTGGTTGGTCACCTGCCCTTGGACAATACTCAGCAGTGTTGCCTTTTCTGCTACCGACAGCAGTGCCTTGTATCTCTTGGCAGATATAATCTGACAGAGCACATGGAAATATCATTGAACAGTATCTTAGGAGAATCTGGCCCATCAGTTGCATCTGCACAGAGCTGGCCCATCACTTGTGTGTGTCTCTACCAACCCTCTGCAGACTAATTGGACCGGAGTGTAGTGAGTTGTCCTCCTTAACTGATCAGTTAGGTTGGCAGATGTCTGGCCACCTTCATCAGTCAGGCTAATAAACAAATGAACCAGGTTTATGTGCACAGCACAGGTCATTGTAGTTGGAATGGTTGTTACAGTTCACCGTGAGTTTACAATTGGCCATTTTTAAGCCCCAAAGAACTCAGACCAAAACTCCTTATGCTATTCCTTCCTTATACTAGTTCTTTTCAGCAGTTATTTACCTGGTAAATTTTTAATATCAACAGATTATTTTAAGGTAAGGAGAAAATCTAGGTAAAGCAAGAAGCACCTATACCGGATTACAGGTGTGGCTTCTGCTCAAGGAAAAACTGTCAGTTAATTCAGGTGAGAGTTGACTATAATAGCAGTGTGTAGTCATGGATGGAACAGAAGTGTTTGTTCACCATGTGTCACATAAAGAGCCATTTAATAAAATTATCCAGCAGCAGGTTTTAAATCAACAAAAGGAAGTAACTTTTTACACAGTGAATAATTACATTGTGGAATTAGTTGCCACAGGATGTTATGGAGACCAAAATCATTAATGAGTTCAAAAAGCTACTGGACAAATTAATAGAAGAAAAAATCCCTGACAGCTGTTAGATGCAAAGATTCAAATAGAGTCACTGTCTTGGTAAATCCCTAAACTGCAAGTTGTTAGTTGTAGGGAAAGTATATGGTGAGAAACAGTGAAAGATCTTTCTATTTGGTGCTCATTAGATTCCTACTCCAGCCTTTTGCTTCTGCCACTGTAAAAGAGAATATGCTGAATGGGTCTTTGATCTGAGGTACCATATCTGAAAGAAGCAGAAAATAAACTGCATAGGGAACCCAGTCTCCACGAGCACTACTGCACCCTGAAATTTATATTGAATGGCTATGAAGCTTTAGATAAATGACATTTATTCTCTGTTTCAAATCTATTTTGGAATACTGTTCTATCTAAAAATGACCTTCCACCTCCATAATTTTAATATTTGGAAAGTTTTCAGGATATCTAATAATTTATCTCTCTGTTCTCACTCATATATTTGATGATTTAAAATATAAGTAAATGAACAGCTCCCGCTTTGGGCATTGTTACATAATTGAAAAATTCTTAATCTGTAAGCTCACTTCAAATCCATATAATATAAAACCACATAAACCATTTACTAATGAGGTACTAGTAGATAAAATTCATCTTGAAGTTTGAGGAGCTACACCCACTTAGGCAAAAAAAGGGAGGAATCTTCAGCTAGGTCCTTGTCTTGCAGGCAGTTTCTCCTTTAATGTCCAAAAAAACGTTAATAACTTGTTCTAAATAACAAATGTTACTGTAGTACTGATGGGAGGAGATGAACTACAGCTCTAGGTGAGTACCTGCTAGGACCCCTTCTTATAAAATTGGTGAAATTTCAGCTGAAGTACCTGCTTGGATCTCAACCACACCAAATGGGATAAAATGTTTTCCTGGATGGTTAAGTAAAGCACAAGGTAGGTTTTTAAACTATTTTGATAGATCATAATCTGAAAGTTTTAAGATCAGTTCTTGCAATTCCTGGATTGGTGAATATAAAAATGCCTTTTATATCCCCATCAACAGTGTCATAAAATAGATACGTGATCCAACTGGGATATATAAATTTGGTCAACTAAGTTGTGATTGTGGACTGCTTATTGCTGGAGATACTGGATAAGAGACAACAAAGCATGCCTTATTAAAAAAGCATTAAGTTGATAGCACTGTCAGAAAAAACCCCCCAATTTTATGTGTGTTTCCATTACTTGAAGAAAGCTTGGCTCCTCCTTTTTTTTAACTCTTCTTCAAATAGTTTTTTGCCTCTCTTAACCTCATGTTTATGGGTATAAAAAAACACAGCTTCTTCAGCTTCTGTCAGTCATGAGCCCATGGCCCCTTCCCAGACTTGGGTTTCTCCACATAACTCTTGAACTGGGGAGTCTGATATGGGATGCAGTCTTTCAGCTATTGCCTAATCAGTGCTTCATTGAGGGGAGGAATACATTCTGTTGTCCTGCTGGCCATGCTGCTCCAAATGTAGCCATATCCAATTTGCTAATTAGCAGTGAAGATGTTTCCTGAAATTTCACTTGGCATCTGCCATAGCAGAGCTGCTACAAGGCCAGTCAGTTCCTTGCATCTACTGATGCCTGGGGTTATCCTGCCCCTAGAAAAGCTGTAGAACTCTTCTTCTTGAACTTGGCGTTGCCAGTTCTGATTTTCCTCAAGGTCCTTCTAGATTAAAGCTCTACTGCTTGATGTGTCAAATGCCACCAGGTTGGTTATGCCTAGAAAATTACTGAAAGTGCATTGGGTTCCATCATCCAGGCCTTTGGTTAGGATATTGAACATATTCAGCTCTTCTGTTCAGCACTACAATACACCTCTTGGAACAGCCTACAAGTTGGATGCCAAACTGGTGTTTGCTGTGAGCATTACCCTCTGAACTGACTGGCCCATTAATTTTCAGTCTACCCAATAGACCATGCACCACTCTCCCCACATCTGCATTTCAGGTCAGTTCGTCACAGAAAGCATTCATCAGTTTCATCAAGCATTAATTGCCCTTTGTGAGTCCGTGCTGATTGTAGCTGATTACCTTTTTGTTCTCTGCATGTTTGGAGGTGGATTCCAGAAGGATGAGGTATATAATCCTTCCAGGGGCTGGGGGTAGGCTAAGTGGCCTGTAGTTGCCTTTCTTATGTCTTTGCCAAAGCCAGGCACAGTGCTAGCTTTTCTCCAGTTTTCAGGGGTCTGCCTCAATGATCATGTTCTTTTGGAGATGAGGCAGATCTAGTGACACATCAGCTGACTCTTTCAGCACTTTCAGATTAATCATGTCTGTCTGCATAGATTTGAATACATCAGCTGTTCTAACTCATTCCTAACTTGTCCCTAAAATGTTTCTTCTCAAACCTTCCTGGTACATCTGAAAATCTAGGAGTAATCTTTATCTGTGAAGATAGAGGCAAAAATGTATCCAGTACTTCAGCCTTTTTCATCTGTGCAACCACTGGGTTGTCTCCTCTATTCAGTTAACATCCTCACATTTCTGCTGAATTTACACAACTCTGTCTTGCTGCTATTTACATCCATCACTTGTTTTCATTCTAAATGTGGTTTGGTTTTCTCAATGTTGTTCCTAAGTGCCAAAGTAGTGGTTTTGTACACTTTTTTTTTGTTTGCTCTATGCTGTCCTTTTGCATTACAGTTCATTGGGAACCTCCTTGCTTAGTCCGTGAGTTGTCTCACTGCCAATTGAAATGCCAGTCTTCTTGTAAAATAGGATTATTAGTAGTTCCTCTAGTTGGCAGTAAGTTTCCTACAAAAATTCATCAGCTAAGATGGTACCTTTTGCTTCTATGTCCCAGGAGATTCTGCTGAGCCATGTCCTGTATAATCCAAAGGCCATTTGCATAAAATCTTTAGTCCAATTTCTTCTCCTTACCTACCCAGTCTTCTGGATCCTGAATACAATCAGTTTGTGGTCACTGCTCCCAAGCTACTATCTGTGACCACATTTGCCACTTTTCTTCCATGTTTGTGTACAGAGGTCACATAGGATATTACCTTTGTTTGTCCTCTCTAGCATTTGTATTAAAAAGTTATCACCCATCTGGTCTAGAAATACAATGGATTGTTTGTACAAAGCCATGTTGCTCTAATGAGGAACAAGTCTGGTAATTGGGTTGGTTTTGGTCATTGTTTGTATACAGCATTATCCACTTCATCGTCCACTTAAACAGGTGGTGTGTGACAGGCCCAGGCTCTATGGCTCATGCTTCTTTTGCCTTTGTTTTTTGACCAGGAGTTTCCTGTCAGATAAGTCTCTGGTTTCACACTGGACCTCAGCATAGACAGGGAGATGCTTTGTAGGAAAGTGCAACTGCCATTCTTCTCCATTTTCTCCTTGAATAGCCTCCATGACACTCTTCCAGTCATGGATGCTCTCCCATTTAATCTTTGTGATCCCGATGATATCAGAATACTCTAACTGTGCATAGACTTCCAATTCTTCTTGTTTGTAGGCCAAGCTCTATGTGTTAGTACCCAGACACCTGAGGTTAGTCTGTGCATGCTCTCCCTCCAAGCAAAAATGCCTAACTTTCCCATGTAGCCTTTTCTTACACAAATGTTATCCTTCCTTTCATGACCTCTGGCTAAAGGCTCCATTGTTCAATGAATTTAGTTTAAAGTCATCCTCACTAGAACTGTAATCTCTTCACAGAGCTATTTTTATCAGGTGGCTTTAATATCTTCTTAACAGTCTGTCTGCATTGAATGGGACATTGTAGTCAAAGAAACTAAAGTCTTGCTGGTGGCAGCAGCTGTGCAGTTGTACGGGCATCAGTCTGCTGGGTATATCTGCTAGCCAGGCCTTTCCATTGACTACAAGGGTTGAGGAGAGCACCACTGGGGTTTCTGCCATCTCATCTTTGCTCTGAGTTCTCTCTTCCATTTGAGCTGTTCAAGGTTTTGCTTGGCTGTGTTACTTCTGTCCCACAGGGGATGGCAGCAAGAGGTAAAATTTGGAGGTCTGGGTAGGTGTTGGCAATTTGTCTGCAGCATCAGTGATCCAGGTTCTGGGCAAGCAGCAGACTCACATTGATAGTAGGGATGGATTCTTCTGCTTCATATGGGAAGCATCATAAGCCACTAACACCAGTGCTTTCTTTAGTAATGGTGCTAGTCCAAAGACTTGAGATACCCCCTCAGAATTTTATTCCCAACTGTTTCTGAAACTGTTAGCTTGGCACAGCTGGAAGAGGAAGCAGAGCTGTATTCCTGTTACCTGAAATTGTGGGATTTCAGCTTCCAAACAATGCAAGTTTTTATCTGCTTCTTGGTTCTTCAGTCATACATTTCTGCCAGGAGCCATAGAATAGAATCATAGAATCATTAAGGTGGGAAAACACCCGTAAGAGCTTGGAGTCCAATTATAAACCTCACACTGCTAGCCTAGCTCCGCCACTAACTCGTGTACCACATCTACATGTCTTTTAAATATCTCCCAGAACAGTGACTCAACCACTTCCCTGGGCAGCCTCTTCCAATGCTTGATAATGTTTTTGGTGAAGAAATTTTTCCTAATATCCAGTCTAAACCTTCCCTGGAGCAACTTCAGGCTGTTTTGTCTTCTCTTGTCACGTGTTACTTGGGAGAAGAGACCAACCCCCATCTGACTACAGCCTCCTTTCAGGGAGGTGTAGAGAGCAGTAAGGTCCCCCCTGAGCCTCCTTTCCTCCAAGCTAAACACCCTCAGCTCCACCAGCAGCTTTGTTGACCTTCTTTGGACATGCACCAGCACCTCAGTGTCAACATTCATTTGTAAATGGACTGAGGGTGCCCTTGATCCCCTCACCAAGATCATAGATAAAGATATTAAATGGGACTGGCCTCAATACCAAGCCCTGGAGAACACCACTTGTGTGTAGCTGCCAGCTGGATTTAACTCCACCACAAACCCATGTTGTCTGGGCCTGATCCCTTAGTTGTCCTGTAGGTGCCATGTGCTGGCACTCAAGGTGATCTGCTCTTCATCAGCGCTGAAGTTGGGCTGACAAGCCTGCAGCTCCCCAGATCTTCATTCCTGCCCTTCTTGTGTGTGGTCTCGGGGTCACCGTTTATGGTTGTGGTGAAACAAGACTCATGGATTCTGTATCAGAAGGCTTAACAAGATTTATTAAAGTTGACTCTATTCTTTCTGGGCTTGGCTATTTCTGCCCAGGTGAAGAGCAAGCTGCTGCTTCTTCTCTGCTCTCTGCTGAACTAATTCTTTCCCCAATCCTTCCCATACCAGGCAGATAACAAAACTTCACCCGTTGGTTAGGAAAGAGAAACAAATCCCCATCTCCTGGGAGACACAGATATAGGAGAATGTTTGCAGACTTGTGCTGTAATTCTCTGCTTTTGCAGAGAATATTTTTTTGCAGGGAAAAATATATATAGGTTCATACAACATGGGTGTTACATTGATTCCATTCCAGTCAGCTGAGACCTCCCCACTGAGCCAGGATTGCTGATAAATGATGGAGAGTGGCTTGGTTAGCTCTTCCACCAGTTTCCCCCAGTACTCTTGGGTGGATCCCACCTGGCAATATGGACTTGTGTGTGTCTAAGTGCTGTAGCCACTCACTGACCAATTGCCCTTGGATTATGAGGGCTTGACTGTGCTTGCTGTCCTTGTCTTCCAGCTCAGGGAGGTGGGTCCCCTGAGAAAAAAAAAGAAGACTGAAGCAAAGAAGTTATTAAATATCTCTGCCTTTTCTTTATCCTTTGTTACCATGTCATGTGATCCCCATGTCCAGGATAGCATCCAACTGTGACATCACCCACAAGCCCCTCTCCATTCACAACAGCGCATCCAGCAGGTGCCTTTCCTTGCTGGCTCTCTCACCAGTTTTGTCGGGAAGTTTTCTTCCACAGACTCCGACAACCTCCTGGACTGATCCTTCTCTTCTGTGTAGTATTTCTAGCAGACATCTGTAATTCTTACTACAGTGGAGTTAAGTTTATACCTTTGAGAAATTTTTTCAAAGACCCTACTGCTCTTCTGAGCAGCATCCCTGAAGTGAAGGCCACTGGCTTCTCTTGGCTGCTCCTCACTGAGCAGAGCAGTGATTTGACCTGAGCTCCATGACTGCCTGTGCTGGGAGGAGCACTGGACAACTGAGCCATCCAAACTTTTGATGGCAGAATGTACCTTCACCACCTCCAAGGGGGCTGAGTTGTCAAAGTACCAGGAAGGCTGCAATGGTGACTGGTGATGTGTGCTGTGTTCATCACTGGTTGGGAGCAGCTTCTCTTGGTGTCATCTCAGGGATTTCTTTTATACTCCCTGCAATCCATCTGGCATATCAAGTGCATTGTTTCTGGTTTTGTGCCTTGATGGTAGGGCTCCTTGTTGTTAGGGTTCCCTAAGGTGCACCATCTCCTCAAGATTAATAGGAAGCTGATGGAGGTTAACTCTGCCTCTAGTGAGACTCCCACCTGGCAGGGAGCTTCCCGCTGCTGGTTAATGAGTTCCTGCCCAGTTTGTTTGCCTTGGGATCACATCACACATTGCTTCCTCTTACTCTGCTGTTCAAAACATGGGTTGGAAGATGGATGTGAGCTAGCTGTGCTGCTTCAGGTCAAGAACTAGCAGTCCTAGTTTCAGAGTAGGCAAATTAGGGCGGTTTACAGGATTTAGTTTTATGTGCTTTTCACAACAGCCACTCAGTAAAGTAAATACATGTTGTTACTTTGTTCTGTAAAGTATTTTTAGTAAAATCTCAGTGCCTCTTTTATTGAATGACTAATGCATTTTGGTACATCTGAATTACATCTGTACTGAGTCATTTAATTTTGTAATGACATATTTAAATGTTTAAGTCTCTACAAAAATTAAATATTGTAAAGGACTAACATTTTGTTCTAGGAGTTTGTGCCTGCATCACCACAAGCCTCTGCTAAGGGGATGAACTCCTGTGAACTGAACACTAACAGGATGCTGTATTGCAGAAACATTTTGGGAAAGCATACATGAGGCAGTATGTCTTTGCACAGCCAAAATTTTGTTGTTTTTTGGTGTTTTGTTTCATTTTTGTTTGTTTGTTTGTTTTCAAATCAGTTCTTCATCTGCTTGCTGTGTAATGTTGCATTTAACATTTCACAGTACTGGTGTTGCAGTTAGTTTTTCCTAACTCAGTGTTCACCCAACATTTCTAAAATTTTCCCTTATCTCAGACAATATTTACTTCACATTTTGAAACTTTTTGGCTTTGTTTATGGGGGAGGTTTTGCCAGTAACAGAATTAAAATAGTTATCTATGTTCTCTGCAGTCTTGCTTTTCTTGTAAGTGTGGTGTTCTTTTTTGTTTGTTTATTTGTTTTATGTTTTTTTTATTTTGTTAGGATTTCCCTTTTTTTTTAAAAAAAATTCTCATAGTGGACATGTAAGCTGAAATAAAATAAAAGGGATCTGCAAGTTTTATACTGGGATAACTGTAAAATAAATGTACACATGTGTTGTACACATGTGTAGACCAGTTGAACAGCCTTCCTTGAATTACTTTGTCATGTGCACTACTTCTTGAAGTACTTTTTCCCTAGTCTGATGTGTTTCTCATATCAGCTCACAGTGCCCTTATATTCCTTGAACTAATGCTTGTTTTGCCAGGCTCTCCTTATTTTGAAATACCTTGCAAGCTTTCACTTGTGCATCATTATGCTGGATTTGCAATCTGTGTTTCTGCCGATGTGTGGTTGATATTGTGCCTTTGCTTTTGTGCCAGGTCCATCATTTACTCTGTGAGCTCTTTAGGGCAGAGAGCTGCTCATCACCTCCTGTGCTTGCTGCAGCGCATACCATATTTTTAGACTCCAAGGAGTGATCATCAATCATTATGAAATATCAATATCCTTTTATTCTGCTATCTATGAATATTGCTGGAGGCTTCTCATTGCCTTCTTCAAGCAAGGAATCAAAGCTAAGAACCACAGAAGAAGTTGGTTTTGTACTTGTACAACGCGGTTGTATGGTGAGAAAGGGTTTGAAAAAGAACACCCACCACTACCAAACAAATAAACCACCTAGTTTTCACCAATGAGCAAGAGAGCTGGGACTATATAGGAAAAGAATGGGAGATATTTGTAGTGGTAATTCTGAAATGAAAATAGCTTTCTGCTCTGTAAATATTTGTATGTAAAATACAGAGAGCAGGATTTTCAAAAGTGCTTACATGATGTAAGAAACAAAATGAGAAACTGAATTCACAGCTGAATGGTTAGGCAATAACGTGGGATGTGGGAGAGTCAGGTTCAAATACTTGCTGCAATTATCTTTTAATTAGTTATACAAAGTGGAACAACTTCAAACAGGAGAGATCGAGATGTCTTACCCCTGAATACTCAATAGCCTATGGGCTAGGACAGCTAATATGGGATGAGCAGGGATTTGAAAACGGGTCACTCACCTAACTGATGACTGTTTTAACCACTGAGATATTAAATCTGATAGTATGTGGATTTCTCTCATGGTTGTTTATGAGGAAGGATTTGCCTGGCTTAAGCAACTGACTAAAGGAAAAGGTTTGTGGAGGAGGCACCCACTGCCATTAGAGGAGTAGAACTCCCTCTTAGACAGTCTGCTTTGTGATTCCTGTTTTTTGACACTGACTTTCTTCATGTATTTTATACAAGGTCTCAACGTCTAATTTAGGGAGGTGATTTCTTTGGGTAGCCAGATCTCTAAAGCTTTGGTACTACGATTTGCATCTTTGCTACAAAATAGTCTTTTGGTGCATTTAGTTGTCTGTGACAATGCAGGGAGTTACAATAGTGTGACAGACCAAACAGAAGGATGCAAAGGAGTTTAAGCAAGGCTGACATATTAAATAGCAGACATAAAGACATTACATATTGTTAAAATATATTTACTGCTAAAGGAGGAAACCATGCTAATATACTAATTACGTCATCTTGAGACTGATAATTATCTCTGCAGGATTTCATGAGTCTGCATCCATTTGATTTGTCCTAATTCAGAGCCTTGTAATCCCCATCTGCAATCTCTTGCCCAGATGGAGCATGGAAATCGACACAAGCATTCCTAATATGCAAATAGAGATCTACAGTTCCACTTCAAAGTGGCAGCTTCTGAAGTGGGAGTTTTAATTATTCCATTTTGAGTTAGTGACTCTGCAAAAGAGGGGATTTTTTTCTTCTGCCAGTGAGTTGAGGGTTTATTTTTTTTTTTTTCCCTCAGATTTGTTACCCAGCTTTGCAGTAGGCATGTCTTATTCTGTCATGCAAACAATGAAATGGTTGACCAGTTAGTGATCCATTTGTTTACTGATTGCAATTCATAACTTCCTCGGGGAGTTGTTTGTCCTGTTCTTCTTGGGTTCTTTGCATGTAGTATTTTATATAACAAGATGAGATTCCTCATTGCTCGTCACAGGAATTCTGTCATGAACTTGACAAACAAGGTCATGTATCAACTGCCCTGTATTTTTCAGAGGTGAGCTGTGTCTCCTGTCAAAACTAAAATCCCTTGAACAACGGAATGGGCTGCTGAGGTTGGGGAAGAAGAGAAATTCTTGAAGCAAGAAATGTTATAATAAGACTCTATATGGCATGGCAGAAGACAAAAACTAAGGGGAATAAGATTGTCCCCCTGCACTGGTGAGGCCACACCTCAGGTACTGTGTCCAGTTCTAGGTCCTGCAATTCAGGAAGGGCACTGAGGTGCTGGAGCAAGTCCAGAGAAGTACAGGGGAACTCATGAAGGGTCTAGAGAGTCAGTCATATGAGGAGTGGCTGAGGGAGCTGGAAGTGTTTAGCCTGGAGAAAAGGATGCTCCAAGGGGACCTTACCACTCTCTATAACTCTCTGAAAGGAGGCTGTAGCCAGGTGGGATTGGCTTCTTCTCCTAGGCAACCAACAACAGGACAAGAAGACATGGCCTCAAAGTGTGCCAGGAGAGGTTCAGATTGAATATTGGGAAGAATTTCTTCACTGAAAGGGTGGTTAAGCCTTGGAACAGGCTGCCCAGGGAGGCGAGGGAGTCACCATCCCTGGAAGTGTTCAAGAAACAACTGGATGTAGTACTTAGTGCCATGATGTAGTTGACATGATGGTGATTGTCAGGCACTGGACTTGATGATCTTGGGGGTCTTTTCCAACTTTAATGGTTCTGTGATGGGAATTGATAATAGTCAAGCTACAGGAACTGCCCAAAATATAAAGTGATTGGCTGAGATGTAGCTGAAATTTCATCTGATCATGAATAACTACTGAGTAGAATCATATTGTTTTTCTGTAACATGTACGCATAAGGAAGATTCCTGTTGAAGTGTGAGATGCAATTACAAGATTAATTACTTACACTGAGTTATAGTGTTCCACTTTGGATGGTGTATTTTCACTTTATAATGAGGAGAACTTAAGGAGGTCACTGACAGTGATGGAACTGTGTAGCAGAAGCACTCAGGGCAATATAATCCTAGGTACCAGTGGGTGTCCTTGGGAGAGAAAGCACTAGAGGATCCCATGAAGAGGTCAGTGTGGAGTGCTCCTTCTTGTGAGACTGCTGACCCCTGTGTGCAGGGAAGGCAACCTGCATCTGCTCCCTAAATCCTTTGCCAGTGACTCAGCAGGTGTTCAGTGAGAATGTAATATATAAAAGGAAGAATAGAGGCATCCCATAATTAGGGCTAGTAATAAGACAGGAATCAGTTTAGCATATGATATACAGTGAGTCAGAGAAACAAAGGAAAAGCAAATGTGATAGGATTATAAGAAGGAAAGTGCAATACTAAAAATTGTGATGAATGGTGATGAGATGAACTTCAAAAGAAGCTAAAAAGGGAAAGCAAAGTTATATGAGAAAGAGGAAGAACGAGTTCAAAACCTAAATATAAGAAGGTTGTAAATTCAGGAAGATGTAGGAAGAAGTTCAAATGGCAGGAGAGGTGTTACCAAGGGAGTTGACTGGCTTGGGGCTTGTGCTAGCAGCCTGAAAGAACTTGGGGGACAAATGTGATAGTGTTGCAGAAACTGAGGAATAAGAAAAAAACTGTTTATTGAGTTTAAAATAACAGAAAGAAAATAGCTGCCGGCACAGAGTGATAAGTTTATAAGAAAATTACTTTCTAATTACCATTAAATCTTATGGTGAATGACAGTTTCTAATCATGTACAGCATAAAATTTCTGTGATTATCAGACAACATAATGAGAATGTTTTTGATAGTCAAAAAAGTACTGGTTTTTTTTTTCAGTATTATGTCCAGACACATAGTGGTGTGGCTTCCTGTGTCAGTAATTTCATGGAGAGACAAATAAGATTTCTACTCTTAACACCTTTTCTTGTCAGCCAAATCAATATTAAGAAAAGTGTATTTAAATTTGAGGCTAAGCTTTTGAATTTATTTTGCTTTTACAAATAGCACTTTAACAGTGTATCTGAAGGGTACTCCACTTAGGAATTGTTCTGGTTCCTGCTCCTGTTTTTCCTATTGCCCTGCAGACTCTCAGGAAAAACTGTTTCCTTCAGCCTTAGAACTGCAGATAAGGACTCTCTTTTTTCCCTATTTCTTCTCACTCTGCTGTCACATATTGAAGACATGAGTAAATTGCTACTGCAGTCACACAGTCTCATTTACAGAAATTCTTATTTTAAATATGAACTATTTAAAAATTAAAGTTGGATTTTAATTACTTCCAACAACAAAATCAAGGGCTTGTGCGTAATAGGGGAGTCTGTACATGCTGGAGAGCTGGAATATGATGTAATTTCTAGTCATAATTTTAAACCTGGACTGCTAATTTGCATTTAGCTTTTTAAAAAGGCATTGTGTATGATTTGCAAGAGAGTTGCAAAACAAATATCCCTGAATTTTTAAAAACTGTTCTTGTGTGCTTCCTATTCTAGAGTCAGCTACCAGATTTCATCCAGTCCACTTTACAGTTAGGTATTGCTATTGCTAGTATTGTGCTTAATTGCAGTTTGTTACACTCTTCACAGTTTTTCAGGTTTCCTTTATTGTAGAGAGTATGAAGCAGGGTGGCTTTGAACTAAGATGCAGACACTAATGTAATGATCTATAACAAAAAAGCTGTTCAGGTTTTGTCGAAGTTCTGAGGACCTAGTTTTGGGAGGCTCAGTACAAAAAGGATGTGCTTGAATCAGGAAGTTGGGCTCAGTCGTGCAGGACACACACACATGGCACAGAAACAATCAGACAGTTGTGAAAATATTTGTTGGCATCATAATAAAGGGAAATGGTGTAAAACAAGGATTTTGAAGAAATATTTAAAGATACTTTCCCAAATGTTTGTTAGGAGCTTTCCTACAGCAGGAGGACCAGGAGAGAGAGAGTGTAAATGCATTTGTTTTGGAAATCAAACAGGTAGAGTGACAGAGACTGGCATCATCAGTTATCTGATGGCATGAACCAGCCTCTTGATACTGTGATAGATAACAGGAAAGGTGTGGATAGACTCCAAGGATTTTGGAAGGTCAATGGGAAGGATGCGTAGGGTGGTAATGTAAACAAGATTAATCCAGGCTGTCACACAGCACACCTGCTCTTTGCAAAAACTGGTAACTACAGAGGAACAGCAACATTATCTAGCATACTAGGAACAAAAGCTAAGTTGAAATGCTCATTTTCTGATCCAGTTCTTTTTCTGAAGCTGAATTACAAAGATGGACCTATAAGCAAAGAGGAGGAAAAGAATTGCTGTTAAAAACATCCTTCTCTGTCTGCCTGCAGGGAACCTGTAAAAATTGGGGAACGGGGATATCCTGTGAGACCTGTGTAGCAAAAAGGGTATGTTACCATTTCAGAATGTGCAGTTGAAGGGAAAATAATCACTCAAGTGTGTACTAGGAGAGTACTAGTGTTTGGCAAGACAAGGGAAGAGGTGCAAGCTGTCAGCCAGAACTGGTAAATCAAGAAGGATAAGACTGGAAGTAAGGCCTGGGATTTGGTGGCTAATAACTCCATTGAGGGCTGTCCCAATAGGAAGCTGGATAAGTAAACATCACTAATATGCATGGAAGAATGTGATACGGAGAAATGTTCAAAGGAGAGGCTTGTCTCTATGGCATTTGCAGTAAAGTGCAAAATAAAAGGCAATTCTGCCACCATGCACAGACTGGGTGGGACAAGTGAAGTATTTGTACCCACTGAATATAAGTAAGGTTGGTATTTCCAGTTTATAAGGAAAATGGGAGGCTTAGTACAGTTGCACTCAGTAGGTCTTTTGCTTGTTTTGCTTAGTGCAGCCCTGTGCTATCACTGACTTCACTGTTCTGTGTTAAAGGTGGAGTTCACTCTGATGGAATTATTGCCATCCTGATCTGTATATTAATAAAGATATATTAATTTGGTGAGTCTAGGCTGCAAGTTTCATCCAGGATTTGTGTTTTTCAACTAATGTCAGTAAGAATGAAGCATGGGTCTGTACTTAAGATATCTTATTGCTGTTTCCCAAAAGTGTAAAGGTTACTTCTACTGCTAATGAAAAATGATGACATGACTCACGTTGTTGTTTTGGAGAGTATGGAGAAGAAATGCTGTCAGTGCTGAAGAACTTTTTGAGGACAAGAATTCCATCAGATGACTGAAATAAAACCCAGGAGGGGTAAAAATTGAAAAAGCTTGCCTGACTTTCACTGGAGGTATACCCAAAGAATATAGAAAACATCCCTCTGGAAAATCAACAGATTTTAACAATGGTTGCTGTATTAAGGTCTTCAAAGGATAAAGCACACTTTGTATTTATACAGGAATAAGCTGCACAGCTGGCATAAATCAGTGTTTTGTGGGAGCTTTTGGAGATAACACTGAACTTTACTTGTTTTAGGATTTAGCCCTTTAGTATCATACTGTAGAAAACATGAGTTTTAGTGATCTTAGTCAAACAAGCAGAGCCATACAAGAGTAAACAGGTTGTTAATCCGAAATCACCTTAGGGCCTTCTTCTGCTCCAACTGAAATCAATGTCTAAATTCCCATCAGTTTGAGTGGGGTATTAAAGAAAGAAAAATAGCTCTAATATCCATGTTAATGTATTTGCTAAATATGTGAATTAATCAGCAGCTTGGTAAACTGGTTCAACAGCCTGATGCATTTGCTGAATCAACCTTGCCAAAACAGATGCACCATCTGCCTCACAGTTTCTGAAACACTGTTAAAACAAAGCAACATTTTTATAAGAATAAAGTTTTAAGTTGGTTTTGCTGTTACATGCCTTCATCTTTACTCAGACAAAACTGCTTATAGCAAGATGCTGTGTATCTCTAGTGCACCAAAATTAACTTTCATATAAACTCTATTTATGGCAGAACTTTTAGGTATGAGGAGAAGAAGATAGTCTTGCTCCTTCACCATGTTGTGATCCATAATACTGTAGAAGTTTTTGCTTTATCATATGTAGAAAAAAAACATAAAGAAAACAAGATGAAGACAGACTTCTGTTTTGTTGAAGTCCTTAGGAATGTTTAGTACAACCCTTACAGCAAACGATAGGCTTTCAGAAATGCTGAAAGGAATTAAGGTGCTAAATATCCATGAGCTTTCTTCACTTTGGTACCTTGGGAAAACCTCACCTTAATACTCACATTTACTGCTGTTTTTGTGAGCCATTTTTACAATATTAGTAACAGGTAGTTTTAATACTGGTGTTTCAGTAAGGTTTCCTTTTGTTGCTTATTTTTACCTCTTTGCACTTTGAAAAGCATTGCACAAAGGGTCTCGGAGAGAAACAAAAGGGTTTAGCATCTTGTCTCTACCATAGTCAGTAACTGGGTAAAATACAAATGGATAGATTTTTTTTTTCTGTTAAAATGTGCGTGGAGTAGAGCATTTTGCTTGAGGTGAAACTTCTAATATATGGGAATCCCAAAACATGCTGTCCAGGCTGTAAACTTTACATGCACACAGGCAGTTTTGTTTCTTCACCTGGTGCTCATTTATATCTCCTTTCTAAACAGGAGACAGAAAGCAACCAGGGTGGCCAAAGTGCATTAATAGCCTTACTGAAATGACTGTCAAGTGCCAGGAGTTGTGAGAGTTCACCTGGATACACCCCAGTATACCTGGAAGCAGTGTGTGCCCCTCAGTGCTTACTTTCTTTTTAAGGGTTGAATGTGTGCAGCTGGGTTTAAAGCAGGGAAAGGAAACGGTGGAAGGTACAGGCAATTTTATTATGGGGACATCCTAGCTACAACCACTACGTTGATGTGCTGTTTTGGAACCACGGCAACCCTGCCTCACCTTCATAATGTTACTTTAGCAGAGTTTTGGGATATTTGAATTGTGCTGACAGTGATTTTCTGTTGTGCTGGCCCAGTTTATTAAAGCAGTATGTGTCATAAGTGTGGGTCAGACCTTACAAATCTGCCTTTCTTGGTATTTCACAATAGTCTGTGAAGGTGTTGCTCAACCGGAGTCCCAGCCCTGCAGCCATGATGTACAGAGGTGTTGAATCTCCTGAATCAGATGTGGGCCCTTAGGCAATCCTGGCTGCAGCTGAGCTGTGTTCATACTGCAGCTCCTGCTGCTGAATTATGGTATCCTTTTTGACTGTCCTTGCAGATGTTTCCATGTGCAGTGTTTTATTTGTGCATCAACAAATGATCTGATATTTGTTAAGGGTTTGAATCTATCCACTGAAAAGTAATACATGACTGTTTAGGTTGAGCTGAAATTTTGCAGCCTTTTTCAGTTACAGTGATGACTCACTTAGAGTTGGTTCTCACATGATTCACAAAGTGTATAGGTGACTCAACCCACAAATTTACTTAGCTCCCATGTTATTTTCCCTCTCAGTGAAAAAAATTGGTTATAATAAATAATCACAGCAAACTCTGACTTACCCTGAGGTAAAATAAATATGTGTGTTGAAAGGCTGCATATTTGTAAGAATAGATTGTTTAGTGAGGTAAGGATGAAATAATAGGATGTAGGAATTGTTAAACAAGAAAGAAAGGTGACATGCATTTCTGTTTGCATTTGTTGCATAGCAGAGATAAATAAAGGAAGAATAGTTACTTTCTCTATGATATGAGATGCTCAGAGAGGCTGTTTTGACAGTGTCCATACTTACTGTTGTAGTCAGCCAATTCTTGGCATTTGTTCTCTGGAAGAAGCAGATTTAGATGTGTCTGGTTCAGACATTTTAAAGTGATGTCAGTTCAGAGAATGTGAGGTTCCCAGGTTCTGAACTGGGTCTTTGTAGGATGTGGTAGGCTGGCACACCTTGTCCTGAAGGACCTGAAGTAGGCTGTCTGAAAAATTAGTTGAGTTCCTTCACAAAATCAGATTCACAAAGGTAAGAAATTCTGTCCCAGCAGGAACTATAAGAAGTTTTTCTTCAAAAGATGCAGCTGCTGTCAGTGTTTCATAACCACATGCAGAGGCACATGGCTGTAGTGTAAATACAGCCTCAATTACTCTGAGTTTGGAGTTAGGTGGAAACGTCACCATATCCTTTTTTGTGCTTTATTCCCAAAAGAATATCTAAATAACTACATACCTCTGAGCTTTATAGAACTGAGTGACTAATCAGCATCCCTTTTATAAATGATACAACAAAGAATCTGGAAAATGAAGAAATTCTGCCCTGTCAGCTGACTTGGTCTTCTAAAAGTTCATTAGCAAGCAGGAGTGTTTCTATACCCCACAAAACTCAAATGTCAATAATATCCATAAATTAAATTTCAAAAGTTCATATTTTGCAGGAATTAAATTACAGGGAACAAATAATGTGTGGTGTGAAAGACTATGGTGAGAATTCTGAATTCTTTGAAAAGATAGTTCTTTCGTAGATTGTGTCACAGATTTGAGGAAACTGCAACATGGTTCAAGTATGGCAAGAGATTTCTGAGAAATAAAATAGATCATACTGGCAAGCTTTCAAATGCCAGGGACATAAAAGATAGCCCTGAGAAACAGCACCTTGGAACAGTGACAGAATAAAAATACGCAGCTGAAGGACTTCTGTGCTAGAGAGAGAAGAGCAAAAAGGCTAAAAAATAACCATGGAGTGTCACATGCTGAACCACTGCAATGCAAAGACCAGTGGAGCATTTCTGTGACAGGCAGAATGCTGTTCTTTTATCACAAGGTTTGCCAAGCAGCCACAAGCTGTTTTAGGCCTCTCTACAGAGAGTGAACCGAATGGACATGTTAATTTGAACTTTCCCTCAGCTAAAGGAGAAGGTAAAAGGATGGCTTTGTGCTCAAAAGCGCAGAACTAGGATTTATTTATTCTTGGTTCTGCCGCAGTCTCCTTGTGCAACCTTAGGCCAAGTTATTCATCTCTTAATGCCACAGCCTCTCCATTTGTAAAATACATGGTACATGTCACAATGGGTGTTTGAGGCTAAATTGTTTAATGTTTGTGCAGTGTTTTGGGACTGGGCAGGACAATTATTAAATGGTGCAGTGCAGCATGCAGGGTTATGCTAATTAGTGCCTTTTCAGACACTGATCCCTTAGTGTATGGAGACTAGTACCGCAAACTGGTCCAATTTTAGTCTATGGTACCTTTGACCTTGCTTGTTTTGAGATTGGTCTGGAACAGAATAATTTATTTTTGACTTGGTGGTTGTGGTAATTGAGGAAATAAAAATTTCCCAGACAGTCCCTTACAATACCCTGCATTTACTCTTCCCTTAGGCTCTGCAAGCTGACCTTTCAAAAAGCCTGATTTTTGGAGGCATAGTTTTAAGAGGGTAGGCATAGAATAGACACACTCCCAGTGGAAGAATCCATGAGAGGAAGGTGTATCTTTACAGCCAGATATTGGCAGAAGACATGTCATGAAGGGGCTCATTCCATAAGCAATTCCTGTCAAACACAGAAACCCCTTTGCACACACTGCTCTGACCTGGTGGTGTCCTGTGAGGCCATGAGTAAATGTATCTTTTGAAAGTTAAATTACAGCTACACTTTGCTAAACAATTATGTGTTTAGTGTTTGCAAATGTGTTTTCCTATCAGGACTGCTGGTAGATCATGTATGTATATGTATGTTATATATAACATGTCTGTTCTCCTTATTGCAGAGCCCCCATGTAAAAACCCATGTTTTTCTTTGCTGGTATGGCACAGCAGATGCTTTTGCTTTTTCTATTGCTGTAAACAAGCTGTTGTGACTGATACTTCTTTTCACCATATGTCCTGAACACTCCCAGTTCATCGTTACATGTAATTTCCAGGATGCTTTGTAGGGTGTGTGTGCCTCCACCCCATTTCAAAATCAATGTAGCTCTCAATGGATTGACTAATGACTGCAAGGTGTTACTTAGCATGCTGGTTTTGGCTGACAGTGCTGCTAAACGAACAGTTGTTTGCCTAATGTGTCTTTCATGGTTCTGTGCTAGAGTAACTTATTCTGAGGAATTGAACATGTCAGTGACTTCAGGTCTGCTGGTAAACATTTATCTGATGTGCTGCTGAGACCAAGAAGGAGCATGACCCCAACTTGGTGCTCTGAACACTGATAATTTTGCCTTGTCCCTTAGACATAGGCTACGTTTGTATTGTCCTCAAACATTTCGTTATGCTGATCTCATCATTCCTACATCCATCAAGAATCTGTAAAGTAGGAGTGGGTGCGTGGCGAGAACTAAAGGAAACTGTAATGAACCTGTAAAGGTGTTGTGCTGATGCAGTGTATAAGATGTTGTAATTCTGTCCCACTGTGAGGATCTAGGACTGATGGGACATTTTCTTTCATTTGTTTGCATTTATGTTATTGTGTAGACCATTCTCAAACCTCTTCAAGGCATAGGATATGCAGCACCAAAGAGAAACTGCCTGTACACAGCAAAATGTATTTGCTTGTTACTATAGTGGGTGGACATGCCTTATTATTCACCGGTGATGTGTTGACCTTCCAGAAGGTCTACCAGGCATTTCAGTAATAGCATGTGTGAGGTATAGTTCTGAGTGTGGTCAGGAATGGTGTCTCTATTAATCATTTTAATGAAAGCAATCATGTGGAGGTGAACAGAAACTGAATTTAAATTGTAAGCATGAAAGATGTTAAACTACAAGAAAGTGCATTCTTTGAGCATCTCTCACATCTGACTCTAGGTTTCTGTATGAGGTGGTTGTCTGAGCCTTTGTTGTGTGTGTCGTATTGCTGGACTGTCCTCACAATCTAGTAATGTTCCCAAAAGCTACTGGGAATATAGCTGGTGTGAATGACTTTTTTTTCCTCTTGATAGCTCATGGAATTGTTCATGTTGCCCTTAGAAAATAGGAGGCTAGCTCTTACTTTGCTAGACCTATGGCAGCAAGCAGCGTGATTAGTTAGGTGCTGAGGGAGAGTTTTATATAAGCATTCTCCTGAGGTTAGTAAGATGTCTTCATGCAAATTTTTGTAGCTTCACAGTGGCACAAACAAAGTTTATTCATGTGCATATCATAGAATCATAAGAGAATCTTGAGCTAGAAGAGAGCCACAAAGGTCATCGAATCCAGCTCCTGGCCCTTCATCCCCTTCACACCCCCAAGAATCCCACCATGTGTCTGAGAGCACTGTTCAAACGTGTCTTGGACTCTGTCAGGCTCAGCGCTGTGACCACTTCCCTGGGAGCCTGTTCTTCAGGCCAGCCTCTGGGTGAAAAACCTTTTCCTAATACCCAGCCTAAATCCCCCTGACACAGCTTTATGCTTTTCCTTTGGGTCCTAATGTTGGCCATCAAAGAGCAGAGGTTGGTATTTGCCCCTCCACTTCCCTTGTGAGAAAGCTGCAGATTGTAATGAGGTTCTCTCTCCCCTGGGTGTCCTCTTCCCTGGGCTGACCTCAGCCATTTCTCATACAGCTCCTCCTCTAAACTGTTTACCATCTTTGGGGCCCCCCTTTGGGTGCTCACTAACAGATTTATGTCTTTCTTACATTGTGGTGCCCAAAACTGCACACAGCACTCGAGGTGAGGTAGCACCAGCCCAGAGTGATGTAATGTACCTTCTCAAACATATGTCCTTTTTGGTAGCGTAATGCTGTAAGTTACAGTTTCTGCCTTTTTCTCTGCTCATATGTGTAAAGTCTTTTAATTCTGGAAGTTGGAGTTGAGAACCACTGTTTGAACTCACATTGGCTGTGCCCTTCTTTTCACCTCTCAGTCTGAGGGTATGATTGAAGATGCTATGTTGATGCATATCTGCACTTAAATCTTCCATGAGTCAAGAAAAAGATAAAGAGATCCTGATGTAACTCTGTCAATGTGTAATATGGTCCCTGTGGAGAGGAAAAGATTATTGACATTATCTTTACTACTGATGGATGCCTGTTATGAATGTCCACATAATGTATTTACTCTTTGTGTCAGTCTCAGCAACTTAGCACTTCAGGGTTATTTTTAGTATACACATCTGGATCTTCTATATGGCATCTGGCCATAGTGCTCTCATTTGTCATGAGGGCAGGTCTTAGTGGTGGGTTGTTATTTGGATTATTCTTGTGTGTGTCTACATATTTTTATGTTAAAGAGAGAATGTTGGTAAGAACAGCGTGATGTTGCAGAAAGGAATATGTTTGCACTACATGAGTCCAGATCAAAGCATTCTTTTATAATGTCTTGGATTTTAAATGAATTTTGATTTAGTAACTGCCTTTTTGTTCTTGAATTCACTTGATGGCCAAGTTTCTTCCCCAGCTGAGCACTGAACAATGCTGGTGGAGGTTGTGATAGGCCTTCTGTTGCAGCAGTGTGCTATGATGCTGGCACAGGCAAACCATTCCAGGGCGTACAATTGTCCTCACTTCACTGGGCACAGGATGCTCTTTTTTCCTTTGCTCTTTTGGTCAGGTTTCATGAGATGAGGACTCTACACTCCTGCCTGGCTCCTGCAGCAGTCTAAGCATCTCTGATGATGTTGTTGGTCTTTCATAGTCACTGTGCTCCTTTGGTACTAAAATATTACTGAGTCTTTCCCATTTACAGCTGGATGTTGTGGTAGGTGATCTTTTATCTCCAGGTGCCGTTGAAAATTTCATGCTATCTATCACCTGGCAGTGCATGTTTTTTCCTTATTTTTCTTCTTGCCACAACTTGCTTCTGCTAAAAGTAAATGTGCCAAACTAGCTTTTCTCTTGGAAGAAGTAATAGTTCTATGGATTACTTTGCTTTGCTTAAGAGATAGTAAAGTTTTCTTTTTTCATTTTATGTATCTGCTAAGTCCATTTTTATATTTATTTGGCTCCTGAAACAAAATATATTCTAGGATTTCCAAGGTCTCGGTAAACTTTTAAATCTGTAAATGATTTGATGAAGTGGACTGTTTTTTTTCTCAGTAGGCTTCTTTTTTCCTCTCTTTCACAATGAATAGTGTCATGGTCTGGTGAAGGGCAGAATTTTTAGTGTGTGTGGTAGGGGAAGAGTGGCTCAGCAGAAATGGTGCTTACCTCCTTTTTTTTAGATTGTCATATTTTGACATGATTTTGGGGTAGCAGTGGCCGTTTTCTGGTTCAGAAAATGCTTAGCATTAAGGATTTGACAGATTTCTTTCTGACTTGGTGTTGTTGCTGATTCTCATTGCACAGCACAGTCTTTACCACCTGTAAGCTCATTCTTATAAAGACCTGTCTAGTTCCCTAGAGTTTAATGTTGCCTTGAGAAACAGAAAACTCCAACTATTGATTTTAGGGCGTTCCCAAATTCTTTTTGTATTCTTAGAATATCTTAATATTGTCTATGTGATGACTTCCCTTTTTTGGGTATTTATTCTTCAGGTCATTCCAGATGTATTTGCTGTAAGTAAGCGCTTTTCAAGAAATTGTGGTTTTTGCCTGCTTGTATGGCTTAATGCTTCTTGGTCACACAGCACAAATAAACTGAGGTGGTTTCCCTTCACATTAGCTATACTGTTCTTGCTGATGTTATTACACTAATCTTGCATGTAGATTATAGGCTTCTGTAAACCTGATTCTGAAGTAATGAGAGAGTGGAGGTTTTTTACAAAATTCTTAACAAAAGTTATTTCAGATTTTCTGTTACCTTCTTGCTTTCTGGACAGAGTTGTATACTTTGGTTTCATTCTCATTAAGTGTTATGCTGGTTCCTGTTAACATGTTTACCTTCACCACTCACAGAGGTAAATTTGACTGCAAAGTTTCCTTTTGCTAGTTTGAGAAATACCCTGAAAATGAGGTAAATGACACTGAGAAGTTAATATCTACATTCCATAGTTACTTTTACTGAAATGAATTACTTGGAGGTTATGGCTTCAGAGCAGGAAGCCTAACTGTAGTCAAAAGAAACTGAGATTATGTTAATGAATTTTTGCTTGATGTCTTTTGCTTTGTATTAAAATGTGTCATAATGAATACATTCTGTTTCTTCTTCCTTACAGGTAAAGCGAGAAAAACCAGAAAATTTACCAGATTTAGAAAACTTGGCGCAAGAAAAATTCCTTGAAATGGAGAGCATGAACAGTGACTCAGATTTCCAAAGGAATGAAAAATATATGTATTTTCAGGATCAACTTAAGGAGATGAAAAAACAATGTAAGTGTGATATTTTAAAAATTATTATTTGAATGCTAAGCAATAAGATCTGACTAACTGCCCTGAAATATAGAACTTCCACTTAGGGCTCAAACTGATGTCAGTATTCTTAAAAACTCAAAAACTTATTTAAATTGATATCTGTGTAGAAACAAGCCAGTTTAATTACCTTGGTAGTTTTATTTGGACTCCCACAGCTCCTGCTGTGTTTGAGTACAAATATCATGAAAAACACTTTTTTTTTTGTAAGGTGGGCTTTTTCATTTGAAGACCTTTCACATTTATTTTCTTAATTGATAGGATCTAAAAGGATTAGGTAAGCTGTTTTCATTTGTCACTTAAACAAATTGCTCCTGTTTCACAACATAGGATGTGTTGCAACACTAAGAAGACCTTTGCTTTAATCGTAGAACTATATTGTTGGAAAATGCTTACTGTACTTGTTCTCAGGTTTACAGCTTCTGTGCATGCACTGTTTAACACTGCATATTACTAAAATCCAGGGGGTTTTGTTAATGTAATTTTTCAAGTGTTAAAATTTGAAGTTATTTGTGCTTAAATTACCAGAAAAGTTGGAGAGTAAACAGTTTGGTTATTTATGCAATATGACAAAATTGTCTGCTTTTATTGCCCCACACATATAGCAGTCATTAAAATATTGCTCTGATTACTGGTACTGGGAAAGTTCATGGGCTCTGACACTATTTGTGTTGCTCTTCCCCAGTTATGGTTATGTTCTGAAATCATATTATTCTGCTTGTTGTCCCTTGATCCCTGTATCTATTCCCTCCCATTGTACATTTTGATTTCAACATAAACTGGTATCTCAGGAACTTCAGCAGTCATAGATTAATGATTTATACCATTGGAAAATGATATTCTGGGTGCTCTCCTGTAGCTCTCCGTGAGATCTGGGTTTTTTTGGAGCCCTATCCAAAACCCAATGAAACTAATGGAAATAATTTTCCCACTGGACTTTGGATTGCTTCCCTATAGAGATTTATGGGACATGCTTGACAAGGTGAATTTCAGATCTGGTATCTCAAGACTCCCTAGGATTAGAGCTTGAAGGCTGAATACATTTGTTTCCCATCTTTGTGCATTTTAGCACTGATCTCTGAGGTTGATAGAGCTCCTGGTCCCACTCTAAGCATGTACATACCAAGTTGCAGACCACAAAACAGTGTAATTTTCACTCCCTACATAACTATAAAATTATTACTGCCCCACCATTATGTTGTAATTTCTAATTTCCAGGTGTTTGTAACTAAGAAGATAAAAATCTTGATAACTGACTTTGGATTTACTTTCCACCTTGTAATTGCCTGAGGAAGGGGTGTATGCTCTGGTGATACAGTCGGTTCAAGCTGTGGGACTCAGTTCTAACTGGCCAACCTGTTGAAAAAAGACCCAAATTAAATAAACACAATAGAAAATATTCTTAAAAAAAATGGAGGACATAATTCTGCTAGTGCTGCCTGAAATCCAGATTTGTCTTATTAAACTCTTGACTTGCAATACCATCTGAGCCGAAGATTAATAAAATCTGTAAAAGACTTTACTAGTTTCCATAAGCTGGTGATTTACCAGCTTATGGAAAACATAATAAATGTACATGTGGTTTTGGTGGGGTTGTTTTGTAAGAAGAAATTAAGGTCATCCTGTTAAATCTTCAGCATTCATTAAGCCAAGTTACCTGTGTATTCTTACCTTCTGTGTGAGCTGGGATTTCAAAAGCACGAGTCCTACAGTTCTGGCCTCATCTGTAACAGCATATCATTATGTGTCTGCAGATTCTGGGACACACTTTAAAATTGCTGGATATGAGTTACATGTATCAATAACTTCATCAACAACTACTGGTTAATATTTTGTTTTCAACTATTAGCCTTGCCAGGTGCAACTTAGTTCACAATTCCTGGCTTGTTTCAAGAACACATACACAGTTGAGGCTCAGTTTTTAGCTTTTTTCTGGAATATGGTCTTATTGCTCAATTAGATAAAACATAAAAACTCCTGCCAAGTTTTGTCAGAGGGGCTTTCCTGTTTTTGGGGTTTTTTTTTTTTTGTTTGTTTTTATTTGGTTGGTTTTTTTGTTCCAATCTTTTCTGTGTCAAAGGAGCAGCCACGGCAGGCACTACAATGACTTTCGCCTTCCAGGATGAGTTACCATTGATAATTATGTATCTTTTATACAGAGTTTGATATTGGTATTCTAGAACAGGGGAACAAGGAAATATTATATTCTCATATTGTCTTGCTACTTAGAAATTAACTAGGATTTGAAGGAGAAAAACTCTCTCAACATGGTTTTTAGATATAGTGCAAAGTGTGAAGCAGTTAAATACAACCTTATTTCAACAGAAAATTAAGCTAATATATTTTCTCTTTTGATATTTGCTGCCACTGTGATGAAAGGAAGCTGCATGGTTGTTCCCTGTCCCCTGACAGGTGACAGGCAGTGCCACAGGTAGCTCAAATACTCAGGGAGGAGAACGATGCTGTATCACCTTCAGCTTGTCTTCCTTTGGCAGTTCTGTGGGAAAGAGACCTTCTTAGCTTTGAACTTCAGCAGCAGCCAAGGTGCAGAAATGAAACTGGGCAAGTACATCTCTCTGGCAGTAAGGATGAGATCATGCCTCAGAGCAGTTTCTGTTCTGCTCAGTGTTCAGACAGTTTTCAGGCATTTTCTCTAAATCTGTGAGCCTTTATTATGCAGCTACTTTAGCTGGGGTTTGTGAAGTAATGAAAAATCTTCACCTCTGATATGTGTCAAAACACTGTCAGACAGGTTTTATGTGAACAGCAAGTGATTTTTCTGAAGTCTGTTTTCAGAACTATCTTAGTTTCCTAAATTCCCACTTGTTATTTTTAATGGAAAACATTTTCATTTTTCTACTCAAACCTTCTTAGACTGTAAGCAGTAGAAAAGAGTGTTGTTTGTTTCCTTTTTTTTACCATTTCTTGTACCCCCAAGTTGCTACATTATCTTTTCCAAATAACTGAGTACTTGGAGGAGTATTCACTAAATTTGATAATACCAGAAAGTTCTAAATGATTGCATGTGTGATAAGGAAAATTTTTGTGTCCTTAACACTACATGACTGATGCTTTTGTCAGACATAAGGGTCCTGGGTCCTGGATCTGCAAAGCACTTAGCGATCTCCTTTTGATTAAGTGAAATGCTTAAGCAAGTTGCTTAAATTAAATTTTGTAAGTAGTTCCTTTGAAATGAGTGAGATTTCTGGCATGTTTCACTTCCTTATTGGAGCATGACCACAGTACAGAGCCTTGCAGGAGTGATCCCATAGGAACTAAACCAGGCAGGAATTGTAACTTTGGATTTTTTATCTTCTGTAAGTTTAAAATCCTTCTGTTTGAAGTTGTATTACTGGGTCTTTTTATTTCATGCCAGAATATATATATATTTATATTTATACTCACATACATATATACACATATCAAAGGCATCTATCTTCTGGCAGAAAGTATGAGAAATTTTTTTTTCACAGAATGAAACTAAGATCAGTCTTTATTCTCCATGTATCAGTTTAAATTTATGATACTCTGCACAGAGAGCTAATCAGAAGGTATAATCTCTCCTCCTGTGACCCTAGCTGCCACTGCTGTATTTGCTGAAGGTTATTTAGTGTCACATTTGGTGCACAAAGGATGACAGATTTCATAGCCCTTTTGTAGCAGCTGATAACGTGTACTTTGAAATCCTTGATAACTGTGGGTTCTGCAAACACACAACAGATGCACACTTCAGTAGTGATTTTGGGGAAAGTGCTAAGATTTGAGTGAATGACCATACTGCAGTTTAAGGACTGGATTTGGCAAATGTAGGAAAGATTTTTTTTTTATGGGGAACACATCATTTTTGAGACTCAATAGTGGTTTAGGCAAGTTTTTATCACAGGAAACCAGTCATTCTAATATAGTTTGGAAAGTAGCTAAACTGCAATTTTAAGGATCTTCCTTGGATTCTCCACTGGAGGAAAAAAGAGTCTGTGAGTCTGAAAGGAAAAAGTATGTATCATTTTGCTAGGATGGATTTATAGTCATTATCAATAAGCAAATATTTTGAAAGGAGAAGATTTTAAATTTAATGTTCAAGTAGATGCCATATGCCCTGTTGATACATATATTTTAAGTTATGCATATGCTGACAAATAATGATGTGAAAAAATGTTTTTGTAGATACAGTTTGGGGTAGAAAAAATGTCACTGTGAAAGGAATTATCTTTAAATTTTTAAAACAGTCTATGACAGATTCCAGGAAAGACCAGGGTCTTTGATTTGCTTTTAGCAGGATAAGAAAACAACCTACAACAAGATATTGTGTATTATATTGCTTGATGAGTTTCATCAAATTAATCCTCACAACATCACACTGAGGTAGGCAAGTTAATTTTACTTCTTACCACACACAGCAGTGGTGAAATTTGAGGAAATAGTTGAAGTTACTTGTATGGACTAACATAACTGATTTGCAGATCTGGATTTCTCTTCAGTTGTAGTTGACTTCTTAGTTGGCCTATTTTTTCCCTGTACTTAGCTCTGATGACAGAGATTCAGCTGAAAAGTAATGTTGGTGTATTTTTTTTTAATATTTTCAATGTAAAAAAATTACTTAAAATCTCCTTACTGACTAATTATGAGAAAACAACTTCAGCACAAGAGTTGAAAATTCCATCTGGAAGTGGGATTGGTGTTATGACAGTTCAGTGGTGTGTGTGGGATATGCACTTTTCCTTTACGTAAAATGCCTTACAGACAGCCCCTTGACCAGTAAAGAAATGAAAGAGGATCCAGCACTTGGGAAGTTCATTTGAAGTTTAGGTCTTTGCTTTGTTACCCGCTTGTTGTCTTAGATCAAGTCATTTAGTTTCAGAACAGATCACTGGGAGTTAGATCCCTAAAAACTTTGTGGGTCTGGACCTTCCACCCATGTCTGGAATTTAGTTCTGGGTGTATTGTGTTTGTGGACTGTGCAAGAAGTGATCTGGACTGGTTCATATCCGTGCTGCTCTGGGCTGGTGGCCTGTGGAGCAAACTAGCCATGTCCAATTGAGTGCAAAACATTCAATTGTCCTGCTTCTCTAGTGACACTAAAACATCATTATTATGTTTTTGTGATTTTTTGAGTTCAAAGAGCTGTAGTTAATAACCTAAATGTGTTTTAGTGTGCCAGAGTAATGTTTTCATGGCATGATGCTGAGGGGGCAAACTGCAGCCCCAGAGTAAAATAAGTATGTCAAGAGGCATTTGTGTGAGTGAGAGCTGACTTCTGAGTAGGGCATGAGGAGTATCCTGAGAAGAGAAACTTGGCATGGCTTTTCCTTTTGGGACTGTCTTGTCTGGGTATTTCCTGGAAGGAACAAATTGATTTGCTCAGGAGTGAGCCAGCCCATTTGTAGTTTTGAAAGATTAAGAGATGACGGCCTGATAATGGAACGAGTTAAAGTTACTCTGTTTCACAGAGTTTTTGGAAAGATCAACTAGAGAAACAAACTAGATAGATAGGATGCTCACATGGTATAGCAATGGGAGCTGTGTTGGTACCCAGGAACAATATCCAAAGTGCAAAATTACCATCACAGCTACTGTCCTTGCTGGTTTGAGAAGACCAACTTCAGAATGAATGAAACTATCAGAAGTTTCCTTCTGCAATGACTTTTCCAGGGTAAAAATTAGCACTTTTTTTCCCTGCTAAAAATGCAGAAGCTTGCATTAACAATAATTGTGTTAGTGGATTAACGAAAAACATCAATCGCCAATGGACCTGGTGAGGTTTTCTTTGGTAAAATGATTACCTTTCTAATGAAATTGATTGAAGTAAGAAGTTTCTTGCTTTGGCATTTAGAGCTCTGACGTGTAATTCAGAGTTAAAATGAAAGAGGAATCAACCCACCCCCAGCAACAACTTTTCTCCCTTATGAGTAACCTGGAGTGTAAGAGACCTGAGTTTCAGTCTTGGTGATTTAAAATCAGAACTTGACTGACTTTTGGTCTACTAAGTGATTGACTGTAACTCTGGAATCAGTCTCCCTCTCTCTCTGTCTACAAAGTATTTAACTATATATAAAAATGGCAACAACTGCAGAAGAAAATACTGAGAGACACTGACTCTTTAGCTCTATAGTAAAGCACTCAGCTGAGGGAGGATGTGTCTAAATCAGAAAAAGCATCAGATGTAGGTCTCTCCTGTTACAAATATCTGTCCTTCTAATCAGCATATGTTTGAGGATAAGATATTTTCTTTCCATGTCTGTCATCCAATCTATACATATATTTTTTAAAGATCTACACTTTATTCCATTGCAAAAGTCTTTTCAGGATGTAATTCTTGGTTTTATATCAGCCTGGGTTTCAGGTCAGCACCAAGTCTATAAAATTTAGAAAGGATATAGAGCGTTACATGGAAATAATTTTTTATTATTATTATACACTTAGGGATAATACTTAGGTTAATTTATTGTTACTGCTATGGGATAATTCTCTCTTAACTGAGCATGCTGATGGCTACCAGCATGGCATTTTTACTGTTCATACGAATATATAGGTCAGGAAGGGAGCTTCTTGATGCTGCTTCTATTCCCTTGATGTTGCATTTAATCACAATATCTAATAAAATGGCATCTTAAAAATATTAATTTTTTCTCCTTTGTCTTGGAAGAATGATGAAAAACCTTAGAACTTTGCTCAGATGGTGAGAAATTTTCAAGCAGAATAAGTCTGTGACCAAGTTTTTGCTCATTGATGCTGTTCCAACACTGTACCCTGGCTTATAGAGATGCTCTCCCTCAATGGAGTTGGGTTTGATGCAGTCAGTTCCTGTATTTCTTGACTGTATGGTAATCCAGTTTATACCACATGGAAACTGATAAAATCTCATGTCTTGTGACCATACTTGAACTCATCAGAAATGTTTTATAAATTTCAGGTGAGTGAGAAGCACAGAGATAGGTACTAAACCTTGACTGTATCTAAAATTCAGAAATTTTAAATAGATACCCTCTGGGAAATTTGCTTTCTGGTAATAAATCACCAGTGATTTCACTTAGAGTTTTCATTCACTTCTTTCCTGGTGTGGTAATACATACTATTTTGCAAATCTGAGCAATGAAAATACAAGGACTGCCTCTGTCAGCTAAGTACAGTTTTACTTGCCATTATATCTGTTGCCCACTATTCAGAAAGATTTAAAAGTTAGACAATACAGGTATTCCACTCTTTTGCCATGAATGTACAGTTTAAATTTTAAGTGTGATCACAAAAAAGGAGGTGAAGAACAGTGCAAGGAGAAAAACGTCAAAGAAAGAGGAAAGGGAGAACATCTCAGTGTTAAAATATTTAAATGAGATGCTCTCATTTTGAAGTTAGTATATTGAGGAGGAAGGAGAAAAATAAAGCTTAGTGGAGCTTTAAATTTAGAGAATTGTTTTTTATTTACTAATTTTTTTTTCCTGTTACTTGAATCTTTATCGGGGGGGGACAGTAGGTTTTTTCACTCTTTCTATATGTCATTTGTGCCATCAGTATGCACGAGGATCAGTGGAAATACTAATTGAAGTAGAACCCCACTACTCCAAGTAATGCATTTGTATTGACTGCTGGGACAAAACATATTTGAGGAGAAACAGGCAAGTAGTTCTGAGATAATGCTGACTAAATAATAATAATCCATCAGTGCATATCCCACTGCATGGTGTGACTTCAAAATACTCCAGTTCAGAGAAAGTAAAACTCTTGGTATTTTTATGGTCCTGAAACTATTTGCCATGTGGCTCTTTGGTGTGTCCTTCAGAAGTGCAGCAGGTTGAGGTAGATCTTGCTTTGGTAAGTGCCAGTGTAGCTCTGAAATCAGTGGAATTTCCCTTGTCCCTGATCTATACTTGCAACATATAATAATGTGCAAAATAGTAGTGTGCAGCAAGATTAATAAACATCCTCTAATTCCATATCAGATATTCACGTGCATTGGCTGCTTATCGTAATTTTTGATATCCATATTATTTCATTTCTCTCTTAAAAGCCGTAGGCACTGATAAACCCTGAGTAGAGCATGCCTTTTTTCCAACTTGAATTTTATGTCATTAATATACTGGAGATCTTCTTTGCACTCCCCCAAATCTGTTAGATCTTGAGCTGAAATGGAGGAATAAAGCTGGAGAAGCACTGAAGGACTGCAACACCCATCTTTTAGGACTGTGGACCTCAGACTGGATGCTGGAGCCTGGAACTAAGTGTCTTGGCTCCCAGGAGGAGGGCTATGGCACACCTGCTTGAACAGCTTTGTTCAGTGACAAATCTGTTCCTCAGCACAGAGTGCTTTACATCAGTATGTCAAGTATTGCATAAGTTGACTAAAAATGTGCTAACTTTAAAGTAATACAAAGGTAATGAATCTCTTTTACTGTGAGACCAAACACCTCTGCTTGTATTATGTAGCTGGAGAGGAAATGGACCGTGTCTCTAGTCTGTAGATTTAGGAATTTCAGACTCTCAAATGATTACTGATGTTATCAGGGAGCTGAAGTGCTAATTCTATGTACTGTTTCCCAGGGGTAACCTAAGAGATGTTGCTTTCAAGTCTCCATTAGCGCAAAATCAAAGAAATCAAACACCTTTGTTAGCATTTACATGCACTCTTAAACAGGCTTGGAGCATTCAGATGTTTTGTCACAACTGAGGAGTGGTTTAAGTTGTCACCTTTCAGCAGGTATTAACTCTGATTTCAGACATAGCACCTGACTTTACAAGTGTGGATAGGTTTATCGTGTCTTATAATCTCAATTGTGGATGTAGATTTGTGTTACCAGACTTGCAGTGAATGATTTTAGGATTAAAGACAAGTTGCTTAACAGGTGTTCCAACAGGCACTAAAAATACCTGTTGAGGGAGAGAAGCAGTTAATGGAGTGAGGGTGAGAGTGCTTGTTTTATACAATAGCCTTGTGACTACAGCAGTTTCCCAGGAAGCGATGCCAATAAATTCACAAATAAGCACCTAAAAAAAGCCCTTACGAGGAAGATGACATGTGTGACTCCTCTGTGGATCCTCCCCTGACTGGATTACTGGAGACTGGACGATACCAGGAAAACACTGCTGTTGGCTTTACCTGCCTCGTGCCCTCTGTAGCAATTTCCATTACTCATCATCAGAGTTAGGCTGCTGGATGGGATGGAATTTCCATCTGACATCACACCATTGCTAATAGGCTTTTCAACAACCCCTTGGGTGCAGGCAGGTGTGCAGAGGGCACTCCGCAGTCCTTCAGTTGAAGCAAAATGCCACCATGTGCAGCTGGAAGTGGAAGGGGACTGGGGAGGACTGGAAGAGAGTGCATGACTGTACTCCAGTAGTTAATTTGCAGTAAGAAATGAAAAGAAATCTGGGTTCTGTACATCTCCATCATCACCTCTTCTTCCACTGGAATGGAGCTGTGCCTCCTTTCAAGAGCCAGAAGTTGTGAGACAGTGTATTCTCAGATATTCAGGCTGGAGCAGCTCTGGCTAAGAACAGAACTCAGATCTTCAGATCCCTGGAGAACCTGGGAGAGACTTACTGGAGATAGATACCTTCAGGGTTAAGAGGCCATGGAACAGAATTTTTCATCATTTTGGACTTTAGTAGTTTGCTTCAGTTCTTTGGATCTGGCCCACCCTTAGGTATTCTCCCTCACTTCCTATTTGAAAGTTGAAGGGTCAGTCCAAGACTTAGTGGAATCAAAAGAAGTTTGTGCAGGAATGCTGTTCATCAGGATTTATCTAAGCTCCCAGTATGAACTAAGTGGCTACTTTATAGACAGATAGGAAAACATGCAGAAAAACAATCCTTGCTTATCACAGGATGGAGGACTTCGTGCAGAAAAGCTAAAGAATTTCCTTCGAGGGAAAAAAAGAGCTTTCTGATTGCTTTATCAGCTTCTACAATAAAAATAGTAATTACTGCTATTTAAGACTAATGAATAAATCACTGTATTAAAATGGGAACAAAAAAGTTTAACTAGCAGTCATATGTAGTCATTTGGCAGTTCTGTTATTAGTGTGGGCAAAGTAAGCTATTCACCTAGCCTTTGCTGCAGCATCCATTGCTTTGGGTTTTTTGTGGGTCTTTTTTTTCCCCTACAATGCAGAATGAATTCTTCTTTTCTAATCTCCAGAAGAGTTTTGTTTTGGTGTCTACATCTGTTTTGTCAGATGTCTACATTAGTTGGGCTCATGTTCCACAATTCCACAAATACCTGCTCGTCTAAGAAAATATGGTTGTGTAAATTGCTGCACTGAAATCGTGCCTGCATATGGGTTTTATCACATCACAGCTGTGTCATGAAAAGATATTTTCCAGCTCTGTCGTGCTCTCATCACCACTTCTCTAATTTTACCCAACTGCTCACCAGCCTCAGTCAGCATCCTTCCTCCTTTTTCTGGAGCAGCTTTCCCTTTTCAGGTGATGCCACAACCTCCTTCCTCCTTTCAGTCCTCCTCTTTGGCTTTAGCTCCTTAGAAGGGTCAGAGAACATTTTACCCATGATGGATGTACTTAGATTCACTAGTGAGGCCTTTCTGCCAGTCTTGTTTTGTCCTGAAAAAAACACTTCATTATCATGCCTCCAGCTCAGCAGTGGCTCAAGCTGTAATTTAGAGGAAAGTAGTGGCTATTGACCACTAACATAACAGTGGTGTGCTAGCTATGGCTTTACATTTTTGTTAGAGTTGGAAAAACTAGTAGCTGAGTGAGTCATGAAATCCAGTGTAGCAAAATTCAGTTGTAAATGAAAGAGGAACATTTCCATATTCTTAATTTGGCTTAATTCCTGTGCCTAATGGCTGTGTATATACCATAAACATTGTGAAGGAGCAACCATGGAAACACTTGTTTTCTTGCATTGCTAAATTTACTCAGGGTTGAATATTAACACAGCGCCTGGCATTACTTTAAAAGCAAAAATAGCTAAAGCGTGACTCACTATGAGTCATTTACTGCTAGTCCTGCTATACTGCCTAGAGCTTGACATTGAACAAGTTGGCAGCCTGCATTGCTGCATTTTTTTCTAGGAACTTTGAACACATTTCATTCTTGTGAATTCTCTTGTGCAACAATATTGAACACAGCAATGTGTTTATTTTTCCTCCAAAGTCGAATGAATCAGAAAATGGTGAAACAAAGAGTATTTTTCTTGGAGATTCTGAAAGAGATGGATTCTGAGAATTATTTTTTTAGCTGCAATAATGAAATGATTGCATGGATGTTAAAAGTTAATTACATTTTATTCAGATTATGTAATATATATTTTATATATATTAAAATACCTGTATTGTTATATTTGATTTGCATTTTCAGCAAAGGCATATGTGGAATCAGAAAGCTAAGCCTGTAGGCTGAGAATGTTTTCTCTTGAGTTGGCAAGGGTTGTGCGATGGGAGGGCAGACAGCTCAGAAGGGGTAGACAAAATGAGGCAACTGCATTCCTATTGGCCTCTCTCCATGTAAAAGGCACACCCTAAATATGGTGCTGGGTATCTGACAGTGAGTAGCTTGTTGGCTGACTGTGGGAATGCCTAAAAAGATCAGCTGATTTCAGTCAGATGGGAAGGGGTAATGAGAGAGGGCTGAAACCAAAAGCAACTTGCTGAGGCAACCATGTGATGAGATCCTGAAATACACTGGCGGAGCCAAATATCACTCTTCATTATGCTAAAACTTTGATTCCACCTAAATGTTATTTCTAACTAAAAGACACTTCTTAGAACAACAGATAAGGAATATTCTTTAATATTTCCATATTTTTTCCTACATAAAAATATTGCTATGATAACTGCAGAAAAATCTTATGCTATCAGCATACAACCTTCTGCCTGTGTTCAGAGGTGGTACCAAAATTCAAACTAAAATATTAATAATGTATGTTCAAAACAGCTACAAATGTAAAACCCCACACCCCTTGGCACGGAGAAAAAGCTTCCTATGTATCTCTTCCTTTAACTACAGATTATGGAAATAGAGACTGATGTAAGTTACATTCATCTGTACATTTAATAATATGTGCTGTGCAGGATCTTTGTAAGCTAAAGCATTTTCTCTGTCTAATCTCTTAGAACATTGACTTCAAAAATTTCTCTTGAAGTGGTTTCCCTATTAAAAAAATCTCATTATGATGACTCAAGAGAGAAATAAGAATGATTAATTAAGCTTAACAGTGACATCCTAAGCATTGTCCTGATATGCACTCTTCTCTCGCATTTCAGCCTGAATTTGTGATCACTGTACTGAAGACTTCTCTTTAAAATTGTTCAGTAAATTTAACTAAATAAGTTTGAACTATTTTTCTTTGTTTTCCTGACTAACAATCATACTAAAAGTGATACTATGTTATTTTCCTAAATCTAGAATTAAAAAATGATTGTTTTATATCAAACAGTATAAAGTGGGAAAGAATTTTGATTTTTTTTCTGTCACCTCTTTGACAGTGACCCCCAAATCCCTGTTATTAAAATGGTTTCAGTAGTTACTCCTGGTATATGCCCTTTAGCAAACTCTTCATAGCTACTGAATAGGCTGTGCCTCAGCCCCACCTCTAGGCATGTTAGGCAGAATATAGACATGAGAATTTATGATAGGAGTAAGACTATGCCTTTTAAAAGACAGCTTTGTGTAGGAGGTTTTTCTGCTCAGAGGATCATCAGAAAGATTGGAGCTGCCTAAGGCATGATATCTCTTGGGCATCTCTGTACACGTCGTGTAAGTAATGTCTCTATTAAGCTATAGCAAATTATTCCCCTCACGTATGCAGTGTTTCCGTGTATATGTTCATACACTGACAGAGTAAAGGCAAGGCAGTGCAGTCTCCAGGGCAGATCAAAAGACCGTGTGCTGAGTTCTAGATTGACACAAGAGCATAGTCTGGAACTTAATGAGAACTTTATTACAAAGTATTAGCTTTTTTTCATCCATAAATACATTCGAAATACTCTGTTGAAGTGAAACCAACATCCTGTTACGTGTGCATCTTAAAATGAGAGGTGAAAACTCTCAGTTCTCAAATCGGTTGCTGTTCTAGTTATGAGTCCAAGATGATTTTCTTCAATATTTTCACGACAGAGCAAACAGAACACATTATAGAAAGCTGTAAATCATGCAGAGTGCTGAGAGAATTTGTACCCACTTAACCACTGCAAACTGAGAGAATGAAGGTCTTGCTCCATTGTTTCCCTGAGTCTTGAAGTGTGCTTGAGGTGCAGTACAGGCACCATGGTGTCTGTGAGTTGTCAGCAGGAAAGTGACAGGAATTTTGGTCTAAAAAATAAGGTTCTGTGGATATATCCATATCCTTCACTGCTTTCAACAGCAGAGTAGAGGCTTTTTTCCCCCACCCTTCAAATTGATTTTATCAAGTACATCTAACCTGGGGAACTCTTTCATATGTAATGAATGGGTAGGATGCTTAGGGTATAATTCGGTATTCCTATGGAGTTGTGAATAATATAGTTATTACTAAACAAATTTGCCATTAAATTACTTGCACAGCATGAACTACAGATGGCCAGAAAAAACTGTCCTTTGTCTGTTGCACTATTTTTATGTGACTGTGGCCTGTTGGAACCAATCTTTCTGACTAAGGTTGTCCTGTGAGCCTTTAATCTTAAAAATAGCCTTTTTTTGCTACTGTTTGTCTGAGGTTGATTCACAAGCATAGTCATACAAGATCCAGTGGGATCACTGAACTGGTAATCACTGTCACCTTTTGAAAAGAGTCTGAATGTTAAAATGCTCATTTCTAAACAGCTGCCAAGTGCTTTCCTTTTTCAAAAGCCATTAGTCTAGCAGATTTCATTGCCTCTGTTTTTTGTTTCTTACACACTTAAAATCTATGGCAAGACTTTTATACTTCTGGTGGCAGGTGTATCTGTGATGTGTTAGTGGACAAATTTGCCCTGACGTTAACTACAGATCAGAAAGGGCAAACATGTTTGCAATTGAAAAGATCTTCCAAGTCATGAGAGTCCTTAGTCTTGGGGAAGTCAAGTCACCAAAGATGATGGGAGTGAAGACACAGGCTATTCACTAAATAAGTTTAAAACTCCTCCCTTAAGGCATAAGTGGCTTGTGTATTTCAGATCAATTGTGCTGTTTGAAGAAATTAATATACTGAAGGTTGACTTGCTGCATCAACACTGCGTATTGCAAAGCTAATTTCCTAAATCCACATTTAGGAATATAAGTCTGGAACCATTTTTTTAGTTTATATGTAAACTTGGAGTATCTCTTTAGCTCCCTCATTGAGAAGTTTGATTAACATCTTTATTATGTTGTCCTCTGTAGGATGGGGAAAGTCTGCACCTCAGGATGAGCGTCTACAGACATGTGCAGACATATTGAGTTCCTCTGCCTCCCTTGTCTCTACATCTAGTCAGGCCAGTGCCATGCAAATGTGGCTATACAAATTCTGAATCAGCACTAGTCTCCATCAGTTCAACCAAGGGAATGGGCAGGGGAACTCTGTTTACACCCACCTGTGTAGATGTGCCCTGAGATTCGCCAAAATTCCAGAGAACTGAGATTGTAACTAGAACAGTGTGCTCAAACTTCTGCTTATATAGGTGACTTAGTGTGTGGGTTAATTTGCTTTTGCTGCTTATTCCTCCTGAGCAGAGGTCAAGGCTCTGCTTGAGACATCAGCATGATTAGTATTCCACTGAATATCTAGCTCAGCATCATTATTGTATTTTTTTAGGTAGGCAAAAATAGGTAGCAAGAAGAGAGAAGCTTTTAATAGGCTGCGTGCCTGTTGAAATACCTCCTCTTTAAAGAGAAACACAAAAAAAGGATGGATGAAACTTATTCTAAACTTTCTTGAAAAGAGATGTTAAGTGAAAGAGATCATGTTTGCAGTTTGGGTATTGTTTTAGACCTTAGTAAAATACTACAGAATGTGAATCACTTGATGGTTATCTGTGATGAGCAGGTAAACAAAAGATGTATTTCCCAATGGGGTTTTCATATGATGGTGACAAACTCCATTGCACAACAATGGTCGCATTCCAAAGCTGCAACCACGTTCTGGAGGGCTTAATTTCACAACTGCTTACTGTGTCCTATTGCATTACAGTGACCTTTCAATAAAAAGGAAGATTGCTAGCTTTTTTTTTTTTTAACTTAAAATCTCAATGACTATATAGTGCACTGCCCTATTTTTCCATAGCAAATTTGCCCTTGACATTTTTAAACTATGTTCTCTAGAAAAACATTCAGAAGCTTTTGTGTTTTCTATCTTTTTATTAATCTCTAATGTGCAGATCTACTTAAGGTTTGTATTTATGTTGGCAATACAGCTAATTGTAAAAAAATAATTCTGGTATTGAGTGACTGACATTAAAAGTATATTTTCCTGTAGCAACTTATATATCATCCATCTGACATAGCAACAGAACAAAATTTTTTGTTGCTCAGTTTGTAAGGGGTTCTTTTTTTTTTCAAGGTGAACTCACAAAACCTCATTTCTAAAAGTTATATAGTTGTAAGAATATCCACAAAACAAAAATAAAACCATGTTAATATGATATGAGAAGGATATAAACATCTAAACAGTATTTAGTTCTTGGCTGTTAGAATTTATTTTATACTTACGACATTCCCTAAATAGTGACTCTGCTACAAGTACACTTGTACCTCATATTGTGAAACAGTCATGTAATCTTAAAAGTGACTTCAGTAAAAAATTACTCTGAAGCTGATAAATGAAGACAGTATTCTACCGTCTGAAGAGAGCATGCTTACGGACCTGCAATGAAAAATGTTTTACCATTAGTCCTGGGAAGGCAAGGAAGAGAGAAGGCCAGCAGACACTGGCCAAACCAGGAAGGAGCAGCTGGTTGCATGGTCTTAGATAATCTGTGTCTGTGATGTGGGAACGTGACATTTAGGCTGAGCAGGCATCAACTCGAGTTGGCTGTTCAAAATAACAAAGGAACTATTAAACCCATTCTCAGCTACAGACTTGCCCATCATCCACCTTGTATATGTTGGGTGTGCTGAGGTGCACACTCAGGTCTCACTGTGGGAGGTGCTCTCAATGACGAAAGCTTGAGACTGCTATCCTGACCCCAAGCTGTCAATCATGTGGTCTGATCTGATCGGTTGCAAGTAAGATTTGAGCATTTAACAACCACAACTCACCAGCAGATCACATGACCTTGGCTATTTTTAATCATGATTTGGATGCTTTGAGCCTGAGCCACAGCTGTGCTGGCAGCTGGCAATGTAGTACCAGATGTGATACCTAGAATATTTTGTTTTGAGTAGCTGTTCACTTTACAGTGTAGACAGAGCCCAGGGTTGCCCCTAAATTCAGTGAGAATTAAAATGAATATACCTTCAAATTGGTCTGCATTGTTAATATTAATGGATGTCTTCAGAAGAGTCCATGCCTCTGCTGAGATTCCTAGCAGAGAGAAAAGGTCACTTGCATAGTGAGAATCTCACCCCTGCACCCCCCTGTTTCCACACCAAAAGGAAGCTTTCCATGGTGCCAGAGAGTCTGAAAGCAGTGTAAGCAATTAGCAAGAGCTTGAAAATTCCATTGCAAGAAGCTGTACTGCTCAGGAGTGGAGACACTTGGGATTTTTCAGCCTGATTAGCTTCAGTGACAGCGAGGTGATGTGTGCTAATTACAGCTCCTTAACCTCCTTAGATGCAGTTGCATAAAAGTCCAGAACACCTCCATGTTGAAACATAAGGCACTGCAGCATTCCCTGGCTCCTCTGCCTTGGTAGTCTCAGACCATCCATACAACACTGACCTGCCTGGGTGAGGCATAGACAGGTGTGTCTGTGAGCCAACCTGTCAATGGTTGTGGTGCAGAAATGGGAAAGTTTCTCATTAGGATGTGTGGCTGAGTAATAGAACCTCCGATATTATCTCTGTGGGTCAGTCAACCTCTGAGAGTGATCATGAACACTGTGGTCAGTGTTCAGCCAGTGGCTTGTCGTGCAGGTCTGACCCAAGTATGAGGAATAGAAAAAAGATTTTTGTGTAAAATGACATTTCAGTTTTACCCTGTTCTGATGTGTTTTTTGTGCTGTCCTCATTACAACAAGAAATAACAGCATTATAACAGGCAACATAATGAATTCTGATTGTTCAGTGCTCCTTGGAGAGTGAAGATCAGCATGTTGTTTAAATCAACTCTTTGTAAATAAAAAAGTCTCATTATAGATAATGACTGTCATATTTTTCCAGGAATTCTAATGAAAGGATGTTTTCAACTATTTTTCAATATGTTTTTTTCCAGGTAGTTCATGGAACAGATTGTTTAAGGTTTAAAATAGAAAAACAGTCATTAGGCAAAAATTCATTTTAAGATACTGTCTTTAAAATAAACAACCAAAGTCTTGAACAAAAGAGCTAACTTGAAATAATGTTTTCTGTCCTGTGATTTTTCTGGAAATCTCTTTTTGAATTGATGATACTGTTGTAATCCAAAAACATAATGCCCTTCTAGAAATTAATTCATGCACAATTATTAAATAATAAGGGATGTTTCATATATGGAATGCTAGAATTTAATCTGGAAAACCTTGCATATTGCATGGACAAAAGCTTATGAGACAGTACAGGAAATATGTGCCACAGCAAGCACTTCACATCATCATAACATATGCCAAGATTTTATGCTGGTCAACATTGAAATAAATGAATGTCATCCCTACTCTACAGTGATCTTCCAGAAGTTCCACATAGGTTTGGTTTAATATTTGGTTTCAACATCATTTCATGTGAAAATTAATATTTCAGTGAAACCTGGTGACTTAAACATGGCAAAGATATGTTAACACTTTTTTTTTTTTTTGAGAAATTGCGTCTTCCATCTGGTTAGACATTGTGTGTGGGCGTTCTTTTGTAACCATTGACAATGTCATTTCTCCAGATCCTGTTGTAACTCTTGACATTGACAGTCTTTTTACTTCTCAGTTATCTTTTCTTCAAAAGTAGGACTGGAAGCTATTTGATTGCTCTTCCTCCAAAATCTAGCAAAGTACAGTATTCTGCTGAGGTTTGAGAATAAATGTTGAAATGGCTTTCTTTTTTTGGATGAGATATATGAATTTTACATTCAGAAATAAGTATTTTAAGCACACATCAAAGGAAATACCAATGTATTTGAAAAGCTGTTAGAAGTGTTAGGCGTTACATGCATTAAGTTGGAGTATACTATCAAGTAATTCAAAGTCTGTCCAGAAACACTGAAGAAGGCAAAATACATGAGCTAAGGATGTACCCACATCTAGTGCAGGACTTGACCCAGCACCATTATACTTTAAACTTGCATTTATGGTCTTTTATAGTTAGCAGTAGGACCAGTCTAAGCAGGAATTTTCCCTCTTTCCTGAAGTTTTTCAAATACCACGTGTGTGTCATGTGCTGTGTTTGCATCCACTTCTGTAGCTGTGTCTGCTACCTACTCCTGTTGAGTGTTGTGCCAGTCCCCCAAACCTGAGGATTCACTTCCTTCCAGTGGATGTATCTCACTTCCATGCTTTACAACCCTGTGGTCTTTCCTCTTCTGGTCAATGGCTGATAAATATGTTCTGAAGTTTTGCTCTAACAGTGGTAGAACCTTCTACCAAGATCCCCCAGCTTGAGATCTTCGTAGAAGATCCTTTCCTTGATGGATCAGCCTGGCACCAGAGCCCTCTCTACACACTCACTCTTGTTTGACCTTGCTGAGGACCTGGATATCAGTGCCCCTGTGGTGTGCCCCAGGTATGGGGAGGGTCAAGCCTCAGCCTGGAGTTACACTGAGAAATCCCTAATGACAACTCCTGCAGCTGTACTCCTAAACCCTCCCTGCTGTTGAAGTAGGAACAACAGAAATTGTGCTCCAGCTGATTTCTGCTGATTCTGCGGGTAATCTAGTGAGGCTTTTTAACTCTTCTGTATGAAGCCTGCAGTAAAAGCTGTTTGCTGTACAGTCTAGTTTGTATAATAGTAAATAAATCTAACTGGTTTGATGTGACTGTATTGTGTTTAGGGAAAAAACCCCATAGTTCTTAGGATCAAAATACCTGCTTTAAAAATTAGGAAAATAAAACACAAAAAAAAAGCTTTTGCTGCTTTTTTATTAATCTTGTATTCTTGGTTTACTTTGGTGAACTAATTTTCCAGGAAATAGATTTTATATTAATCTTCTTGCTCACCACCACATGTGATTTTTTTAACTTGTTTTGATTAAGCTATATTCTGATGAGTATTAGCATGACATGGCTGCCCACCACAAGGCACATGTACTAGCACAGTTCCTTTTGTTTCTCAAGGCCTCAGACATGCTTAGTTTCCCTTAATTTTCATTTCCTTAATTTCCATTATTTTCAATTGATGTCTTTATTTTTCTGCTTTCAGTTCTACTCAGCTATTTTTCATCCTTGATCAGTATTTTTGTTTTGGGATGCTGCAAATGCAGGCACACAGCTGTGATAGCTATGAATTTCCCCCAGATTTTGTCTTAAGTACAGCAAATCTGCAGCTGTCAGTACCTATTGGAAAGCTGTTGTTATCTGCAGGGTAATGGTTTCAGTCATATTTTGCAGCCACTGGGGTATCCACCCATAATGTGAACAAGTAGTGTGACTTTCTTTTTAAGAGCTGGCTTATCCGTACAGAATTTTGCAATACTGAGGGCCGCAAGTTCAGTGAGCTGTTTTTCCTGTCCTAGTAGAAACTGAAAATTACTTACATTTCCAGAAAGAATGGAGCATGTAATTGTGCAAAACACTATTTACAGAAAATCTACAGAACATGGGAAGTACTATTTTTGTATTTTATATTAAGTAGATATGTTCAGTGCTACAACTGTTTTTGCTACACTTGTATTTCATGGCTATTTACTGCATAATCCCTGCTCACATCATAGAGTGATTGATTTATTTATCAGAATGAATTGAAAATGAAAACCCAAGTTCTTCACTTCAGAATTGAAGGGTACTAATCTAGATGCATTAGATAATTTCTGACCACATATTTACAAGGCTTGAAGGTGAACTGGATATGACCATTTTATTTCAGCTGTTTAAAACAGCAAGTGCAACAGTAGGTGAAATCAGCAATTGATGAAAGCAGGTCATGTATTCTGATTTGCTGTCCTAAGAGAGACAGACATACTGTTTTGGAGGAAAGGATAGAAACTCAAGCAGGGATTGTTATGTCTAAGGAAGAAAAAATATTAATGACTTCCTCATTTAGAGAGGTTCATTTTTACCCTGAAAAAATACGGTTTTAGTTCTTCTGAATCACTCTCTTGGTGTTCACACTTACAATAAACACATCTTCATTTCTCTGCAGATGATCTCAGTGTGTTCTAAGAAGTAAAAAGCAACTGTTCAATGCCAAGAAATTGAGATCTTACTTTTTTAACTAAGATAGTGTAACTGGAAAGAGCAGTTCCCAGCTCATTGTAAATGAGAAGTAAAACCAGTTAGCTTAAACCGCCATGAAGGTGACTTGTAAAGAATGTTCTTACTGAGTGAGCAAAATTTAAAAAAACAAGCAGAATATACCTTTGTGACGGTTTAGCCTTCTGTCTGTGACCTGTTACCTCACTAGGTCCTTGACACTTGGGCATCTCCTTGGGCATCTTTATTCTTTGTCTCATGACACCTTACTAGGCACAGAAGTTCTAAGATGTAGGAGAAGGTCCTGTTCTCCTCCAAGTGTCTCTTCAAAACTGCTCTGCTGCACTGCATACAGAGAACTCTAATCTAATTATGGGTGGGCAGATGGCATGTTGGGATTGTTCTTCCTCAAGATGCAAATCCTTTGCATCCTATTATTTGTTGCCCTGTCCTTGCCACCATCCCCAGACCAACCCACTTGTTTATCTCCTCCACCTGGTTTGTCCTGCCCTTTAGGTTGATTGCTTTGGAGCAGAGATTGTAATTTTATGTAAGACGGGGGTTTTCTGACCAGCTGGCATTCAAGTGGTACTGCAATATAGATATTATATTATGGTAATACTTCTGCAGAGGTGGAACAAGTGTTATATATAAAAAGAGCTTCATTCTCTTCCAAGGTGCACCACATGCTAATATTTTGTGTGTTTAGCTATGAGCAGAAGCTTATATACATCTAAATAGAGCTACTTTGGCAGACTTCCTGTGACAAGAGCCAGCATTCTATGAATGTAGTTTAATCAATGAACTATATGTAAACCACTGAAATTTATTCAGTCTAAACAAATCCAGACTCTTTCATGACGAACGTTCAATCCTTTGGGATTGCATAACTGGGGGATTTAGGGATTAGTTAGCTTTGAAAATAGGTCAAGGAAAACATCTACATTTGGTTAAAAGCTAATCAGGCAAGGAACTAAGTAAAATAGTAAAAAACTTTAGAAGAAGTCTTTTGCAAAGTGAGTTTTATGCAATGGTACAAAGAATGTTTTCTATTTATCTAAGAGATACAGAGCCTTGTCCCCCTTTTCATTTACACTGATAGAATTAAAGGGAAACTCCATTAAACAAGTGATGCAAGTGTGTGTAGAGGTAGGAGCTATTTTGTTTCTCTGTGTCTAATGCTTTGGAATAACTTCATAAAATTTTACGAACACTTCAAAATTACTATTAAGAGGTAAGATTTATAAGTATGTACACTTAAAACTTGAAGTGAAAATAGGGTTGTGATCCTAGAAGTGAGGTTATGAAGGAAAAGTTTAGAAATCATTCCAGTGAGGCTGTTGACCTAAATATAATAATCTCCTCAGCCACTGAAGTCTGATTCCTTCTTTCAGTTACTATTCAACTTTTCTTCCTCACTTCGCCTCTTTTGCTGGCTGAATGGGCTTTCTGCTTCCTAGGGCTGTCTGACAACATGGTATGGCTTGTATTGGCAGAGGTTATCCAGTCCTGTCATCTGGGTTCATAAGGATTTTGTTCTGTCAGGTTACTGGAGAAACAAGTTTCAGTGCGTCTGACAGGCTGGTCCTCAGAGTTAAATCAAGGTCTGTGTGATGCATGGAGAAAGAGATGCTGTCTCTGAGATGCACTGTATAAGTCTGTGTAATTTTGTGCACTTAATTGTTACAAGAAGCAAAAACATCAAAATATTTTGAGAAGTGCATCACAGCTCACAGCACAAAATGTGCTCTCATACACAGGGAGTGCGGACTGGATTTTTTTACCTTGTGAAATTTCTGTGTAATACACTGAATATTTTGCAGTTTAATACCAGCAAAGCTAAAATCCATCACAGCATGAGATCTGCACAGTCTTGTAGTCAAATGAACAAGTGGAAGAATATTAAAAGTAAACCCAGAAAGTTTTATTGGCTACAGTAAGTGCCTCCATCTCCAGCATACCCTAGACTAAAACAATGAATGTTCTCAATCACTATATAGAATTGATCTAAAATAAGTTGATACTGTAATTTCTATGAATACAATTCTTGCAATACAAATCTTCCTTTCTCTAACAAAACACATTTGCCTCGAGTAAGGACTGTGAGGATTTATTTAGGCTACTAGCAGGATGTATTATTGGTGATTTGTTCAAGGCTTTTTAGCTTTGTAAAGTTTCATTGTTACAAGCTGACATGAATGTAATTAACCCATTTGTCTCTTTGAACAGTTATCCTTGCAACAGATACTGGGCTTTATTTTCTATCTGCGAAATAGTTTTAGTAAGTGACAGTGAAGATGGTGGTTTTGTTACAGAAACACTGAAAAGTGTGCTAAAGGTTAGTTTAAGTTGAGCATTCAAACTTAGGTAAATTAATAATGAAGCTTCTTACTGGGCTGGAAAAATTAGAAAGGAGGAAAAAATTATCCAGGAATGCATGAGTCATTGACATGTGATCCAAAATTCAGCATTTAGAGTCCCTTTTAGCACTATTAAAAATATTCCTTACTGTAGTACTGTAGAACTGATTTCCTCTTTGTTCTTTGCTGTTTTCAAATCTTATTTTCTAAGTGATTATTTTCTATACTGGGCCTTCTCTGTTACCCAATTCCTCTGTTAACCATCTGATCACATGTTTTCTTATGCATCTTGTTTCTTGTCTTAATACAATACGTTAGATTCCGATGCAGCTGAGAAGGAGGAAGATAAATGGCAGAGTTTTGATTCCGAGTTCTAAGTTCAGATCTGAGCTGCACAGGTACCACGAGACTTCTGGAGGGCAATAGGAGCAGCAAAAATCAGTGAAATGTGAAGATGGCCTGGGCCAGTTGTCCCCTCTGTGAGCTGTGCTGCATCCTCAGGGAGCAATCATGGTGTTTTGACCGGCAGAGTTTAAAGAACATTGTGCAATCTGCATAGATCTAAACTTGATAGAAACCAGTGCAACTTTTTGTGGGGTGTATTTTAGAACTGAAATTTCTTTGGGTTGTAAATTCCACCTCATTTCTTTTGTGAAAATAGCCAAAAATATGATTTTTGTTTGCTGAACTGGTTAAAATAGAAAATTTCTTATGTATTGAAAATTGTGAAAATACTTGCTGAGAAAAAATGGACAAGTTGTTGCACTGAAATGCTACACAGTCTCTCAGTGTTGACTTGAACTGTGATGTTCTTGTTTATGTAAACATTATGAAACTGTCAGGAATGGCACTTTCAGCTTCAGGAACACTAAGACTGCTTTAACACAACCTCTCCTTGTGAGACCTCCTTCCCACCTCTCTCGGCTGCCATATTCCCAGTCTTGGAACACCTACAGTCTGTTGTTGGGACAGTCAGAGAAACTATAAAGGCAACAGAGCCTTTCTCATGTAACATGGCTTTGAATCTTGTGGACCTTGCAGTGGCCAGATTTCCTGCCTCTGGAGCTGAAAATTTAGAACGCCTTGTACAATGAGATTCTTTTGTGTTTGTGAAGTTCCTTTCCCCTCCAGGAACTCGTCAGAAAATCAGAAACATACTGGTGACATGAAAAAAGGTGTATGAATACACAAGATATTTTTAATAAACATATGGAATTGGTCAACATTATGTTTTTCATTTTGGAATTTGTGGCTAGCTTTAGCTGATAAGCAATTATGCATGAATTTAAGACAGAAACATATTTGAAGCCATGTCTGGTTTGTGGTACTTTCTGCAGCGTGCCATGTAAGATGGCAGGAGTTACATGAAATTGCAGGGTATCAGAGAAGCAGAGAAATGTCATTTAATACAAATCTAAAAGACATTAATTTTCTAATATTGGGGATTTCATTTCAGTGTCTATGCTTGAATGTTGATTTTGGAAAATTCCAAATAGATAGCCTATTCTGTGATCCCTATTTGTCTTTATTATCTGGAGTTTGCCAGTCAAAACTAGTATTTAACTAGATTAATTCCAGACATTCTATTTAGTCATGAAGCTGTGGACTGTGAAACTGTGGACATAAAAAAGTGGAAAACAAAATATTTATTAGTTCAGGACACTTTTTGCAGAAGCCAGTCGTGGAATCTGTAGCATAATACAGGCTGGGCACCCTTACAGGGGCATTCAGTCAGAGCAGAGGAGAACTGTACAATTACTGTAGAGTTCACTGCATCACCTAATGTGAACTAACATAAAAGTATAACACACTAATGGGGGAAAAAGAGAGAACAACCCAGCCTTCTTGAAACTTTACAGTCTAAAGACAAATAAACCAACACGGATGTGTTTGATTCAAAAAAGAAAATGTCTATGCTAAAAATTGACAACCTGAACTGCAGTTCAGAAGCCAAGGTATAGATGTAATTGTTTCCCTGTTAACTTGAGCAAATACCTGTCTCTTGTTATCCTCTGACAAACATGGGAGCACAAGCACAATGACAGATCACTCATAACTAAAGCCTGTTCAAAACATAATAGTCATTTTACAGTCAACTTTTTATATTTGTTGCGTCACAAAGATTTATTGAAGAGATAAAAGTGATTATGGAAAACACTGTTCAGTAACTATGGCAACAGTTATTTGTTCTCACAATAATTAGCTTAGCATTTGGTTGCACAATACTTTCACAATACCTCCTTAGTTCATTAAATAAAATTAGCTTTTGTTTGAACTTTCATCATTTGTTGTTTTAAGATTAGTCTAAGTTCAAAAGAACTGAAAAATACATTTTCAAGCTGCTATTGTACATGAATAATTTATGCTGCAAGTGAATTTGTTAACATCATTATGTAGTAGCCCTGCATAAGTTAGTTCTAGATATGTTTTATTGGTTTAACTGAAAATTGCTTAATATATGTATATACAGGTGTGCACACAGTGTCAGTGTGGAAGATTCGTGAGTGCCTGAATGAACGTCAGTATGAGCACACACATAATGTGGAGTTAAAAAGCAATTATTGGAGTTAAAAGGCAATTATGAAAGCTGCAAAGGCAATCTTAAAAAGTGTCTGAATTAAATTATTGTTTTATCCATTCCTACTTCTCCCTCGCGTAAGCAATCAGATAGCCTTTAAGTTACTTTTTCCTCTTAATTCTGGTTCAGTATCTCGTATTCTCTATGTTCTTGGCTATATGGTCAGTGCTTTTACTTACTGCTCTTACAGGTATTGTTTACAGTCTGTGAGTTTTTAAATACCAAGATTTCATTTCTCTAAGATATAAACATAGAGAACAAAAGTCCCATTTGTTGTTTACTACAGACTAATTAAACCCTGTTCCTAATGCAGCATTAGTATTTCTGTTGTGCTTTTTTATGATCCTCATTATTACAGTATCTGCAAGCATTAATGAATTTGTTTTTACATTATCCATATGAGAGGATTATTATTATTTCTACTTGACAGATGGGAAACTGAAATTCAGAGAGACTAACATAAATGTTTTGGGTAGCTTTCGAGAAACCTAAGACATGGTATCAGAATTGTTACGTGGCACATAGTTCCCACTGACTGCAAGGTTTATGCAAAGCAGACTGCAGTCTTGCATCAGGTTTCATAGGTCATCTCAAATCACTCCTTTTCTAAATTTGGAATAAGGAAACTTCCTCCCTAACTTCCCTTTTCGTTTCCCTACCAGTCTTCTATTCATTCCATCTCCCTCAAGCTGCTTTTCCCAGTCTCCCCTTTCCTCCTCAAGGCTTCCATCTTATCCTGCTTTGATCAGAAAGTTTCTTTCATCACTTAGCCCACTTAGTTTAGGTAGGGGAATGATTGTATTCCTTTCTTCTCTCTGGACTCATGCCGAGTCTAGATTACATCTCAGTGTTACTAAGCCCAGAAGCAAATGTGTTGGGTTTTCAGAAGTTAATATTGAGTAAAATGGACAGACCTTATAGGTAAGACAAAAATTTATTCCTTACACTTGGGCTCAACTTCGGGTCCCTGGTTCAGCACAAATGGGTGCTTCACAAATGGAGCTGTCCAAAGAACAAGTTGTCAGAATTATGTGGTAAAATTGCATAATTTTCCTTGTCTCTGTGATTTTGGTGCTTGGATGTACTTTTTTGATGAAATTCAGTCAGTTTCAGTCCAAGTTGGTACCATTTAGGAAAACTGTAAGCCTTATTTTACTGTATTACTAAAACTGCTATTTCTGATGAGACTGCTGAATGTGATCTGTGCATATGTTTGAAAACAATGTACCGTCAATTTAATTTATTTGATACTAGCTTTGTCAGATGGCTTTTCTGGGGTCATTAAAGAAATTTATCTCTCTGTTTTTCTTTAGTAATTAATCTTTTTTTATTAAAGTATTACTATTTTATTGTATTCTATACAGTATAGTGTTTTAGGTTTTTCTTCACAGGTGCAACAGAAAAGAGGTAGTAAAACCTGAGTATCTGCAGGCAAAGTTTGGGGCTGGTACAGCATCCAGTTGTGATGACCAGTCATGATTCTCTTATAGCACTTTGGAAAGATTAGAGGTCAGAATTTATCCATATTTTAAGTAGAGAATGTTAGAGTTAATCCGTTTTCAGAGAACAGTGATCTCTTCCCATTTTTTGAAGCAGATAAAGGCAAAGGTAGTGACATTTTTTTCAACAAGCAAAAGTCTACGCCCACCCCATGAGACAGCTTGACAAGCTATTAAATCCAGTAGATGGTATGGACTAAATAATGAAAAGAGTATTAAGGAAAATTAAACAGCTTCTCTTTTTTTTGGGGAGGGTATGTCTATAGATCCTCATCCTGCTAATAGAGGTGTGATTTATCTTTTGCTGACGCAGTATTGCAGTAGTTAACAATTTCAAATGCAGGCTTCATATGCTGCAGGTGTTGGCCCTTCAAGAACAAGTCTAAGCCTCACAAGGGTAAGTTTGTTTAAACCCTACAGTGTCACAGACCACAGACAGAAAACCACTGACCTACAGCCTGTTGATGAATGGAGCTTACCTTGGAAATCCTTGAAGAAAGAAATGTTAGTTTTAAATATTTTTTTTTTAAGTAGCATGGATGCACAAAGCACCACAGTAGTAAATAGTATTTCAGAATTGGTGTTATAAATGGTACTAAACTACAAATGGAACTTTCAGAATTGAAAAATTCCCAAGTGTTCTACACAGTCTGATCATATCTTTTATCTACATAAAAGGCCATTATATTTAGTTGTCCAGATTAGTATTTTGAGATTTTTAAAGGAACATTGCATTCTGTACTTGCTCATTGCCTGCGGTTTGACTGTGAAATTCCCAGGTGTGCAGACACCTATTGTTCAAAATACTTGCCTTTGCAATAGCTCTCTATTTGCTGTAGCAAAATACACTCAAAGCTTGCTCTTGAAAAATGCTTTTGTTCATGATAGTTTTGTATTTCTAATGATACATATTCATAGGAATAAAGGGTATTCAGCTCCCTCAGGGAGTGTTTGGGTTTGAATCTTAAACAGAGCAGTTCTGACAAACAAGTGATATCAGAGAGATATAATGCTGGTAGGGTTTGAGAAGGAATGGATTAGAAAGTGTGACGGCAATGTGGTCAAAGCTGCAGGAGTGGGAACCCTTTCCAGTCGTAGATTAGAACAGTCTGATTTGCTGCAACTACATCTGTATGGAAACTCTAAATTTCTAGGACAGGCTGATTTCAAAAGATAAGCAGTGGTGGATATACCTTTACATCAAAGAATTTTGCATTTCGTTCATGCTATTTTATCCTCTTAACAATCTCAGAAGAAAATATCTGGGCAAAGGCATATTGTAGTTGGAACATTTCAGTTGGTGTTTCTGCTCTGGGTATGGAAGTAACTCATGTGAAAGCTATTAAACAACAACTGATTTTGATTTATAAACTTACACAATGTCAGATTTTTTTGACTATGTGTGCCCAGTCTGGTTCTTCCTTTTTTTTCTTTTCATCCCAATTGCATTTCAATTGTTTGCCCTTTTGGATTGGCTCCTTTTGAGTTGTATTGAAAGCCAGCGTGGTCAGCAGAATAGAAGAACAATAAGGGCATAATGTGTTCATCATTTCTATTATTTGTTCTCCAAAATCACTTATTAAGTTAGTTATGAATTTGGGCACCTGGAAAATTTTAATTTCCTCTTCTTGAGTTTTAAGGAAGTTTGTAATTATGTTGTGTTCTCTTTCTAAGAAGAAATATATATAGTCTGAAGTTCCCCAAAATGTGGTGCTCCAGTAATTATTGCTTCTGTAGACCCCAACCAAATGTTTGATTTAACAAAAGCTTTTTCTCTAGGAGATGGTTTTGCCCCTTAATGACGGTAGAAACTGTGAATGTTGGCTATAGCTCAGGATGTGTCCTGAGCATGTCGTCCTGAATGTTTTTCCAGATACTAGGCAGGTGGTGTAGCTGGAAAAGACTGGGAATTTTTAGATGTGAATACCTTTTTGAAAATTAAACCCAACCCCCAAAAAGTGCTTTCCTAGAATTTAAGATAAATCACAAATTTTTTAAAAAAATCATGACAACAAACCCCAAGTAATCAGTTACATTATTTAAAATGAGATTTTGCTTTCTGTTCCTTAGCCTCCAATTCATAGCAGAACTGTAAAATCAAATCTGTTCCTCTGAACTTTGAAAAGAAGAAAAAGTCTTAAATGTGGTCACTAATGTACATGGTTCTTACAGACTAATTAACAGTGTCAGGTCTCTGCTCCAAGCAGCTTACAGGACAAATACTTTATGGAATGTGATGTGCAAGAGAAAATGCACATTGTTTGTAAATTCTGGAATTTTCATTTTAGTGCATTTATATAGGATTAGCTATGGATTCTATATCCACACAATACAGTGTGCATTTTCAGTCACTGTGAATAAGCCTCTTACTTGAAGCAAAAGTGCTTAACTGAATTCTTACATAAGCTGAATCTTTCCTCTATTGTGTTTCCTTTGATTAGGAATTACTTTGGGAGAAAATGAGCAAAACTTTTGGGTAAAACACTATACACAGCTGGGTGCTACCTGAATACAGATAAACTTGGAAAGTAACAAATAATAAACTCACTTATTCTCTTTCAGCTATATAAGTGATCCAGAAATATTTCATCTTATTAAAGATTGTTGTGAGAAATGTTACCTGTCTGTAATCAAACTCGCTCTGCAGTGTAGACTCTGGATGGCAAGATAAGAGAGTGTTCAACATCAAAATCTCTGTTCTCTACACTTTGGCTTGTGAGTCTCATAATTGTTAACACAACAGAAACTGGAGCATAAGCAAATTCCTGATGTAAACAGCAAAACTGAATGTCCACCTATTGTGCAATCAAGGAAATATTTTTATTGCCCTATAAAATGTGGAGTTTGATAGGTAAAACAAGGCACTAAATCTGCACAGCTTGATGTTCCACTGGCCTAGGTTGTCGATAGCCTTACATCAGTCACTGTCTTGTTCTGTTAAGTCTTCTTTTGCCTCTGTTTTTGGTGCTTCATGAAAGGGAGTGTGGACTTGTAGAGCTAAACAGAACTGAGATATGTGCAAAGTTCTGGAAGGGCATGATGAACACCAGAACACAGTTGAGCAGTGCCGTTGCTTACTCTTGATTTCATCATCATTTTTTTCCTAAGCCTGCTGTTTTTCTGTGGTGATATTACATATTTATTCCAGCTATTGCCAGCTGAAAATGGTTTCACATTATGCCAAGTGCATCTGTGAAATAATGTCCTGACAGCTGCCATGTCTGTTCCTAGAATCATGTTTCTTAAGCAGAAAGTGGTAGAATACTCAAAAAGATCCAAAGCAGCTTCTCACTTACTAACAGCTGCAGAAACATGAGGGAAACATGAAGAGCTCAGACTAAAAAGAGGCCATCAAGATAGGGGAAGTTGAAAGTTTATTATTCTGTTATTAAAAATGTAAATAAATGTAGCAACATAGAAGCTGCTGCAATGTTTAACTACCAAGAGGAAAACTAAATAGAAATGATGGGATCCTGCTACAGAGTTGATGAATGTTCCAAGTATTACCCAAGAGGAAAAATGCTTTAAAGCCTGGCAGTTAATTTCCTGCAGATGAATTACAAGCACTGTTAAATGGAGAGTATTGCTTTTGACTTCAGCAATACTAAGATTTCTCCATTTGGAAAAAAAGAGTAAAGAATAGTTTGAATTTTCCTGTCAAGGGCATTTGGAAAAGCTGTGGGCCAAGTTTGACTTTTGTACTAGGTGCTTTGTCTGCTTTAATTTCTTCACTCTCAGATCTAGGTTGCCTCATCATCACATTTCTGCTGAATGGCTAAAAGAACGTTTGATTGTGGTTTATTGCTTTGGTGACTGAGGGACATTGCTGATATGTTGGAGGCTATTCTTCTTGCTCTTCATGCACTTCTGAGAAAGGCTTAACAGGTGCTGGCAGACAACTGTATGTCATCATCAACTGTTTTGAAATGCAGCAGTCCTTAAGGCCATATTCTGTCTCACAGGTAGTTTATTATGATGCTTTGTAGAGCTACCACTTCAGAATTTAGAAAGGAGGCTCATCAGTATGCTGATGAAATACAGATGTATCTCTCTTTACTCAGAAGAACCTGTAAGCTCTACATCTCCCATGAAGTAATACTTGGGGGATATTGCCAGCTGGCTGTGTTAAAGCTGCCTTACTTTCAACCCTGGAAAAACTAAAGTGATGCTGCTGAGTGTAGGTCATTGATAGAGGGAAGTTTATTCTTTGTCTCCCTGTTTATTTAATAATTATGTGTTCAGTGGTATCAAAGCCAAGCTAAAAATCCCAGAAGTTCTTAGGACCTTGCCCTGTTGACAGAAAATCTTCTGTTGGATTGCTGAAATGTATTTTTTTCTCACTACCCAATTTGTAGTCTGGTTTATTTTGCTGGTAACAGTATAACAGCATATACCTTATGCATCAGACCTCTTTCCTGTTGCCTGTAATTTGTTGATTGACCAACACAGCTGCTCTCCAGTTTCTATGCACCTTTATGGATATGATTTGGGTTTGGATTCCTTATACTAACTTACCAGAGGAACAGGTTAACCGTAGGGTTACACCGTCTCTTAATAATGAAGTGGATTCTGGCAGCCAGTTTACTTGGAGTTCTTTGTGCTGGTATCCATTTCCCTCACATCAGGGTATCTAATATATGAAACCTTCATTAGCTCCATCTGTAGGCACATGTACTGCTGGTACCTGCCCTCCAGCAGTTGTTGCCATGTCTCCTTAAATCACTGTCTCTCATTACAGTTTTAGTGTACTGAGGCAGTTAGCTTGAAAAAATACAGTTGAAAATTTCATCATGAAGCAAGAAGCTTAAGTCTTGAAAAGCCTTAAAATAAGGGGGTTTGGTGCTGTCACAAGCTTGCTGTATTAATGTTTCTTGAAAATGTTTGGGTGCTCTTTAATTTGCAGTCTTGCAGCCCTAAATCTCCATCTGTTCAGCAGACTGTTGAACACCATACCTGGAGATTTGTTCCATTTTATGTTACTGAACTTTTTAACAAGCACATTTTATTTTCGAGCAGAACATGAATTTCCAAACTCTTTGAACTTCAAGGAATGTCTCCTCAAAAACTATTGCTGTCATTAAACTTAAGACCCTTTTTACACTGTTTATTAGAATAGATTGTATAATAAATTGAGCAAATGACAACTGCTCTCACCAATGGGAGAGTTCATAAAGAGAAAACTTTTTTCATACCTAATGAGATAACTTGATGCTGCAAAAATACCTCTTAGCTACACATCTCTGTGACATCCTAGGATTCAACTGCACTGTAGATCCTTAGTGAGGCAATGTGAAATAGGTACTAAAAAATAAAATGTGACTCAATTCTGCCTTGAATTTCAGATCTTGTAGTGAAGTGTTGATCCAACTGAATTTGATCAGTATTTTCCAAATAATTGCATGTGTAGGACTTTATTTTTCTCTTAAAGTTTCTATCAGTAATTATTTCCTATAAATAGCCATGACAAGCAAGCTGTTGGAACACAATTTGTTTTTGATTACATGCCTGCTGGAAAGGAGAGTTTAAATAGGAGCAGCAGGAAGCAGCAGTAAATCAAATGCATAAAACTTAATGACAGCAATATTTTGGCAGAAAATCTTTGACTCTGTTTCAAATGTAGAAATGTTTCTACTTTCTATTAATTTTTTTAAAGGAAGAGTAGGTTCCTATAGCCTTGGTGGTAGTCTTTTTCCATCCTAATAGAGTCACTAAGGTTTTTGTTCTTCTGGAATCTTCCTAGTACATCAGTGTGTGTCAGAGAAACTGTGACTGCTGAGACACTGGGACTGTTTATTTTAAAGAAAAGTACAGCTTTGGGACTGGTATGTATTTCTCTAGGTCTCCTTTTCTCCTCTCTGTCTGAATTGCCACACAGAGCCAGTACTGTCTAGGTTTTTCTATACTGTGAATATTAATTGGAATATGTGAGCTGCTTCAGAAGAAATGCTGTTTTGTAATAATGCCTGTTTTGTGGATGGATACTGGAGACCCAGAAAAGGAAGACTTACTTTAAAAAAAAAATAATTTGGAGAGCCTTAATTATCAGGAGTTTCACTGGAAGTTAGGCATATCATTCTCTTTGTAGATGTAAATTGATTTGTACAGTAGCTTCCAGAAAGTGTGTCTGAAGAGAGTCAGAATCCACTTCTCTTCTGTCACAAGCTAATACCTTTTCTTTCAAATCACCTTTTTTTAAGCATAGTGTTTCCTTATTTCCCGTTTGACTGTTTCTTTGCACACCTTAAAGCAGAACATAAACCTGGAGAGTACTTGCTGCACAGTAACTTTGGCTTTAAGGCCCCAGTAAAGTGCCTGCTGACCAGGAGTAAAGTTGTGCAAGTGAAACTTAGCCCTAATGAACAGAGACATAATTTTCAGAATTAGGGTGCCAGAATCCATAAAGCCTTCAAAAAGCTTTAAAAGTATTTCTGTTCAGGTGGTGAACAAGTTAACATTGTTGAATTTTTTCAGCATGAGAATAATTTCAATAGAGTACTATTGAACTGTGGAATTAGTCTGGTCTCCTGACCCATGGCACAAAATCTGAAATTGTTGTGGTTAATAAAGGCTTTATCAGATTTGGAAAAATTAAGCCCCTTTCTATGCCACACCAGAAATGTTTTATTTCAAAAAGCAAGTAAATATGTACCAAGAGAGGATAAAGTAAACGGAAATAAGTAACACATTTTGTCATGAAAGAGAGTCAGTTTGAGGTGACTTTGGGGGTCCATTCAGAAAAAAAGGCATAATACAATAACTTACTGAGTAAATAAAAAAAAAATAATGTATATATATCTCTATATCTATATATATACTTGGACTAGAGTGGAAAAACTGTGAGAGCTATAGTAAACATACCATAGATCAATTCAAGCTGGCACAGATAAGTTTAGGGGTAATGCCTACAGAAAAGAGAACTTCAAGTCTGCATAGGTGTGATTAAACTCCAAGTCCCCTGTCTGCCCACAGGACATCTGGGAAGTGTCACCTGGGTCCCACAGCCTGGCACAAGCACAAGGAGTGGAATAAGAGCTTCTCCTTGGCAGCCAGCAGTCTTCTCTTCCAGAAGACATGGTACAGAAAATCAAGGCCCTGCAGAAGGAGAAATTAAGTTCTCTTCTGCCAGAAATTTTCCTACTTAAGTCAGTATAAAACAGAGTCAGCTCAGGAAGTCAAGTAGATGTTACAGTCAGATGGTTTTGTTGTTCTGCACTTGTGTTCTTTAGCATAACTCTGTGGAGGAGAGCTCTGACCTTCCCAAGAACTGATCCCAGGAGTACACATGGGTCCTTGTATAAAACTGTCTTGACAGGCTCCCAAGCTCTCTAGAAGCAGAGATAATTTCAGCTTAAACCTCTCAAGCAAGATGTTGTGTTACTAACAAAGGGACAAGAAGGGCCCAAAAAAATGAGTGCTTTCTTTTCTCGGTCCCCAAAATCAGGCTCATCATGATACAGCAAGAGAAAAAGGATCATATTAAAAATGAATAGAGAAAGATGAGAGATTAAATACAAATTATGAATCCTCACCATGAATGCTCTGGAGATTCCTCTGGAGAGATTTTGTCTTCAAAGAGAAGGCAGACAGAGGCAGGAAAAACTGTTAAAAGCATAAAAATACTTTACCATGTGAAGAAATCTAGACTGGAAATGAAAAGACAGAAGAAAGGCTTGTAAAGTGATAAATCATGCCAAGAAAACAAATTAAAGAGCACTATCTTCTTATTTTGGATAGATACATGCTCTACAGTATTCAAATAAATTCTGTTTAAACCTGCAGACTGAAGCAGTCTCTTTATCCTAAATGCAGAAACTTGGGGTAATTTGATATTGAACCCAAAAATTAAAGTATGTCTTTTGAATGCCTCCTCAAATAAACCCCAAATAACTTTAAAAGTAGCTTCCAGAAATAGTTACATTAGGAAACAAAAGATGTTCTGAAAACCCAGAAGCCAAACCTTTTAGAAATTCAAAGACCAAATAGGAGGAAGTCACGTGAGAAAGGTTCATTTAGAGTGAAATTATTCTAGTCAAAAGTCTGTGATGCTAAATAGCTGGCCATTCAGACTGAAGGGGTTCATCATAAGTATGTGAAAAGGAGAATCTTACAAATATTTCTAATACCCTAAAATTAACATCTAAATCATTCCAGGCTGCATTTGAAAAGAATTCTGCATTTTTAAAAGTTGATCTCATTTAGAAAGAATTATTGCAGGACAGTGACGCAAGGGAATCACTCAGGAGTGTAGTGAGCATCAGAACTATTGTGAGAAAAGAAAGCATACTGTAGTGATCAGAGAAAAAGTAGCTGCATTTCTAGTGAATAAAGAAGGCCAACAGCTCCAGCAGAGAGTGTGTATGCACTCACACATGCAGGGCTCAGTTTAGTCACAGGGTAATGATCAGCCCAGGCTCACGATGACTTTTGCATTGCTCACAGAAAAAGGAGGTGGAAATTGTGCAGCTGGAGCACAGTTGCAAAAGTGTTCAATGTCCTCTCAGTACACAGAGTAACAGGTTCAGATGACATGCTGAGTCACAAGTTTTACAGGAAATGAGCAGGGAAATAAATGAACCTTTAACTGACATTTGTAGATGTTTGCTGCAATAAGAGAACAGGAGGGATACATAGAGAAAAACAATGCTCTACTTTTAAAAAGTTGGATGTAACGTACATTAAAAGTAAGGGAAAATAATTCAATATCTTGATTTCTGCTGTGAAATCTATGAATACTACATGTGTTTGTGCCGTAGAAGTGCTGTGACCAATGTCAGTAGCACTGTTCATGTCCCTATTTGTATTTCCAATTATAGAAACTAAGGCCCCCCCCACCTGTATTTTGCTGTCAGCATAGTTGGGCAAATCAGTATTTTTTGGAGGGATTTCTTGAGTGATTGCTTTGTTGTTCTTATTGCATACATTTTCAAGTTCCTCCCCACCCACCAATCTGTTCCCATTGCTGTGCTCTTCATATTTATGTATGCATTCACAGTTTTCACAGAATAAGTTCTATCTATCTTAATTAAGATGCTTATCCCATCGGACTGGGTGCTGCACAAATGTTTTGTAAGAAATAATCCCTACTCAGGATAAACTATAGTCTAGATAGAGAACAGTGAGAAATTCAGTTATCTTCCTAATTTCTGTAAAGCACAACCCCAAATGTTGTACTTGATAATGTACTTGATAATGCCCAGATCTTCCAAGTCCCAACCTATTTCTTTGCAATAAGTCTGAAGCTTGTTTCAAGACACCTCTTAGGAGTAATATTGACAGCCTCTACTAATTTATGTTTGGGTTGGTTTTGTTTTCTTTTTTTTTTTTCATTATTATTACTTTGCAATGGTTGAAGAAAGAGAGTATGCTATAAAGGGGCTTTATTTGGTTTTGTAAGTAATTTTTATTACACACTATTTTGAAGTCATATTCTGAAAACAAGGTGGAAAATAGTGAATAGAGGGTCCAAATGTAAATTAAATAAGCAAAGGTATACTGTAAGAAGTTGTAAGGCGCAACACTAAGCGTCACAGAAATAATTTCTCAATTGAAGTCAACTTATTAGATTGGAAAGTTTATATTAAAATAGAGAAGCAAAGCATAATCATGTGCTATTTACTCATTTTTAGCAGAAGTTTCTTTAAGCATGCTTTATTTCAGAAGTACTTGGAAGTGAGGTTTCATATCCTTTCTGAGTCTTTTGTAATACCAGCTCTCTTTGATATGCTTAAATATCCAGCACTCCCTTTTTCTAGCAGCAGTTTTGTCATTTTATGATTCAGAAAGTATTAGCACTGCAGAATATATTTTCATGCAAAAAGATCATCTTCTGTAAGGGTGTAGTGGGTGGCAACAGTGCAAGTTCCTGCTCCTCTATTCCCTCTTGCACCTTTGTCCATCACTGCTGCCACTGTGAGTGCACAGACAGCTGGGCTTTTTTGGATGAGAACCAGCAATAAGCCCCATTACTTGATTATCTTTGTTCAGTGCTACTGTTTGTATTTTTTTCTTTAGGTTGTACATACAACTCCATTAAGTATGTTGAGTATCTTTTCTTTAGAAGCTGGTAACAGGAAAAAAAAGTAGGAAAATTAGTTCCTTGTCAGCAGGTTCACTAAGAACACAAAGTGAAGGATGAATGAACATTCAGGAGTCCATTGCTTTTAGTGTTCCTCTTTACCTCATGTTGAATTTGCTCACCCTAATCTGGTATTTGTCAGCATCTATACACAAGATCACTTCTTTGGTAGTCGTGTAATACCAAAGCCAGTAGTCACTGTCATGGGTCCTTGTGCCCAGGCTGGTGACTGTGCTGATGGCTCTGTGGGCACACTAAGTACAAGATAACTGGCTTTTACTTAATTACTACTGCATATATACTGTTTTTAATCACTAGGTCTTCATGTGTTTTGTCAACAAAGGCATCATAAATGATGAAATTCAGACAACTGGAAAGGAAAGTGATTTTCTGAAGGTCACCCACCAGTCAGTGCAGTACCTGGAATTCAGATTAATGCTATGGAAGAGCCTAGGAGGAAATAGGTCTTTGTGTAGTTCTGGTTTTGGTGTCTCTAGTGAATGAGACACTGAACCACACACTGAGTGAGTCACAATGATAGAATGAAATGTTAGACTGATCTATTTATTGCTCTGCAGCCTTCTTGTGCTGACAATAAAACAGGCTATGTTGTATTTTTTTAAAAGTATGAAACTGTATAATTAAAGGACTTTTTCATAATGCATGTGACAGGTTATCTTCAGGAGAGGGTGATGTTTTTAAAATATTCATGTGCTCCACTGTAGTCATTCAGAAGATGCAAGTAAATTAATTCAAAATTTGTAAAACCAATATAAAAACTTAATTTAGCTTCAAGTACAAAAGTCAAATGCACTTGCTTTTTAAAAGCAAAACCATAACTTAGAAACTCACTAGCATTCCTTCTTTTCATAACTTACTGGAGAATTTATGGACAAGCACTAATCTCCCAAATTTAGATTCTGCAAAAAATTAGTGAGTTTCTTTTTCATAGTGTTAATGTAATCAGATGTAATTGTGTTTTATTTTTTTCAAATGTTGGTGCAGGAAATAGACAAAAAATACAAGATAATTACGCAAGAACAACAAATATATTTTTCTGAAAAGATAAGTAAGAAATGTAAAATAAGAGAAATGAGCTAAAATAAGGCAGAAAGTAAGCCTAGAAGTTAAATTATTGCCTTAATAAAAAGAGAAAAAAAATTAAGCTTCCATAGAAGCTTTTAATATGAAAAAAGCCAAAACAAAACAAAACCTGAGAGGATAGCTGGGAAACAACTGATGCATGAAGTTATGTCTAAGGCATCTAGAACATCAAAACTATTAAATAGCTCTTAAGCTATCCTCCTAGGAGATGACAGGCTTGTCAAAGTTAGATAGATCTTCCCATTCATTTATTCAGAATGATTGTGAAATATTTGGATGGTAATGGGAACGGAGGACTGGAGGACTCTCATGTCCATACAGTGTAGCTATTATTAAAATTTATTTGATGTTTTACATCACTGAATTTTAGATGAGCAGTCATTAAAATCTTAGGAAGAAGTAGTTAATTGAGTTTGTAGTTCTCTTTATAGCAATTGGATAGATTTCTCTTGCCACCCAAGAGTTTCATGATATGAAACATTAGAAATACTGTTAACAAAAAATTATGTTCTTTAGAAAGTTATCCTGTTAAAAAATATTTTTGATATGACATTTTCGACTCCCTTCTTTAGGTTTCAAGACTTAGAAAAAATTAACACAAAAAGCCTCCAGTGTAATGAATGATAATGCAGGAAGAAAGAAATACAGAAAATAGTTTATGTTGGTTACTTGGGGTAGATAATGTCTTTCTAAGTGAGCAAACGGGCACTTAAGTCCGGCAGCAGATTTTGATGAATACTTTTTTAATTGCACATATAAAAATAAAAATCATACAGGTGGTAAAAGAGTATTCTAGCAAGATGTTTCAGAAGAGTATTGCACAATTCAAGCACTTCAAGGTGGAAGTATTTAATCACACTTGCTGTTTTGAAATATTTTGTTATTCAAGGCAAAACTACAGATATGGATAAGTATGAATGGAATTATATTTAGATGCGGATAATCAACTTAGAAGATTTTTAGTTTGATAATAGCTTGAAGAAGGACATTATTTACTTAGACATGAGGTCAAAAGGGTACATTCTAACTGCTAGAGAAACCACAAATATATTTACATGGTTCAACATTTTTAATGACCTTTTTTTTTATTTTGCTTTCAGTAAAATTATCAGCCATATATGTTGTGGGAAAGTTTTATTTTCTACTTGGGAATATTTTTTCTTAAAGAGTATTTAAGCAGCTCATAGAACTATATTTGTCACAGTTTTCATCAGCATAAATCTAATTTCTGGTTTTCTCATGAGAGAGAAAAGTGATCAATTCTGTAATGTTCTGCCTGGAGTTTTGTACTTTATACTTACAAGTGTTACTTCTCTTTTTCAATGCCCATTTCTTCTTATACAAATGATATGAATTAAAAAAGTACCTATCTGTATGAAGTGGCTGAAGTGAGTTTATTGCCTCCTGACACCAGTTACATGCTCAGGGTGCAACCTGATGAAGTTTTGTCTTTGCAGTTCATAGGTTCATCAGAAATCAAAATAAAAACATATTCTTATGTCATAACGTTATACCTTGTAATTGGTACATCTTGTGCAATTCATTCAGAGGGGATTTCTGTTCTTTCCTGTAAACGGAAATTTTTGTAAGCAGTGTTTAGACACATTCTTTTGTAAAACCGATCTTATCAGGATTATGCAGAGCTTCCCATTTTCCTATGGGGGTTAAGGAGTGTTCACCACAAATGGTATGAGTATTTCAACTGAAAAAATGAGATATTTTCTTAATATTTTAATTTTTTAAAATGGAACAAAACCTATTGTATTTTCATGAAGACTGTATACTAAGTAACATATGTGGATTTATACAACTCTGTCGTAGGGATGTAAGGAATCCCTTGTTGGTTTATTATCCATTATTGCAATGGCTAATAAACAGGCTTGAGTATTTTGTAAGTTTTACTGGTGTTAGAAAATGATTCATTGAAATGTCACAGAAATAGCCTTATAAAACTTTAGAAATATGTCTCATTGTTATGCCTTACTCCTCCCTTCTTTTCCACCTACCAACCTTCTGCTAGTCCACTACCCCATTTCATATGTATTGTCAAGCCAGAAGAAGACAAAACTAGTACAAGAGTTGAAAAATGAAAATTTTAGAACTTAAACTTAAGAAACAGAAGAACTGGTAGTACTTTTAATTTGGTCATTGTTGTTGATGTGTTGTTTTTATGGGTTTTGCGGGTTTTTTATTGATTTTGATCTCAGATATATTAAAATTAGAATTGGTTGAGAAAAAAAATAATCCATTTTTTTATTCTGACTCAGAATGAAAACTAGCAAACTTGACTTATTTTCATGCAGGAGGGGGGCGTGAGGGTGGTATGTGTGTGTGAAAAGAAATGTCAGAAATGTTTGAATAATTGTATTCCTTTCCAAGAAATAAAGCAGAATGGTGCAGGTAGCTCTTCCTTACCTCTTGAGAAGATACTTCCAAACCCACGGGAGGGCTGGGGTCAAGAACTGTCAAAGAAATTTTTTTCAGTATGTTACTACTGGCAATTTAATTCACATGGAACCATCCAGAAAAGATTGGAAAGATAAATTTGTATCAAGCCTGCATGTTATCAGCTCACGTGGAACATTTGGGTATGTTTCCTGCAACTAAGACCAAGAGATACCAGCAAAACAACAGTTTATGGTTGTTTTCTGACCAGCCATTAGTGAGATGTTTTCCCAGTGCTGAGGTTCTGGATTTTCAAGTTTTGTTTCAGACTTAGAGAAAACATATTGTATTTGTAGAAAATCTTCTATTGCAGCCTTGGGTATTTCTTCCTGCTACCCTTTTCAGATTTTCCTGACGTTCTCCTGCCCAGCCTGTGCTTGTGCCTGTCACTCCTACCTCTTCTGCAACCCAACTGCTACAGTATTTTTCATCTTACCATCCTAATTCTTGCTCAATTCATCTGCTATGTGCCAGCTGACTTGTTACCCAAATCTGCTTCCCTTCCCCTTTCTTCTATGCCTGGCTCCCTGTTTTCGTTCACTCACAGTCTCTGCAGACTCAATTCTAGGCTACAAGTTTCAGCATTTTTAGTCTCTCCACATAAAACACTTCGTCTCTCTCCTTCATTGTTTTAGTGGGCTTTTTCTGTACATTTTGTAACTCCACTGTGTCTTTGAGTTGCAAAGACCAGAACTGCACATAGTACCCTAACTGTGGGACCCCGGGTGATTGATGTACAGCAGGAAGGTGCCCAGTGCCATGTTCCTAATGCCACTGCCAGAGATGCACATCAGCTTCTTGGCTTCCTAGTCCTGTGCACTGAGCTGCCTCAGGACTGGTAGTGGCAGCTCCAGGATCTCTTTCCTAATTTGAAACTATGAGGTCCGAGTTCATCACTATGCAGGTTTATGTTATTTTTCTCTAGATTGATCACTTTACATTTGTCTGCATTGAAGCTCTTCTGCCACCTCTTTGACCACTTAATTTTCTAAAGTCTTAATTTAGTTCCTCATTATCAGGACTACACTTGGCTACCTGAGTTTAATGGAATCCTCACACTTGGAGATGTCACCACCTTCTCATTTCTCCGTGTCATTACTGAAAATATTGACTGAAGTTGGTTCCAACAAAGATCCCCAGAAGGGATCATAGACCTTACTGCTGATTCTTTTCCAATTTTCAGTACATAAAAGCATCTTTCCCTAATCTTACTGAAATATTTTTTTAATAATATTTGAAGTGGAACCTCCTACGCCTCAGCTCTCACTTGTGAGGAAATCCTTGGAAATATTAACTTCCTAAGTAATAATAATTTAGTGAGATATGAGTAATTTTTTTTTTTTTAATTCTTGCTAAGCATTAAACATGTCCAGTTTTGAGTGGAGATGTTGATTGTCAAACCCATGGCATGATGGTGTTCTTTTCATTGCCAAATATCTGATACTGTGTTGAGTTGCACTGGGTGTCTTGTTGTATGTATTCACAACAATACTGGATATTTTTAAATCATCATTTACAACACAATTTTGCTAATTTTGTAATTATTACTGTGTGTCTTGGCATAATTTAATCTCAGAAAAGACTTGTATCACTTTTTCTGGATTTGGTATCAAAACATACCTACCAGTCAGGCAGCTGGCTCAGAAAATTCCTGTCTGAATCCCTACAGTTTTACAATATTGTATCTTGTAAAATTGTAGGGATTCAGACAGGAATAGTTTGCAGCCCTACTAAGGAAATTACTCTAATACTGTGCATGATTTCTTCTGGTAACTTCACACTGTGAATCTGCTGGGAAGTGATATAAAGGATTAACGGTATGAAATTTTGGAAATGCAGTTTGGGAAGAAAGGAAGCTAATTCACATTGTTAGTGTGAAGCTTAATTAATTCAGATGAGGCATCATTCCTGAAAATTATTCTGGTCTAAGGAATATCCAGAAATCCATACAAAGTTATATGTTACTTCTATAGTTTTAGAAGGGCAGAGAGTTTAGAGGGGCAGTAAGTATCAGAGGGTCTTTGTATTTGCTGGAACTGTAGAAAAGTGGCCTTTCACCACTGAGCAGGACAAATGAATTCACTTTTCTTGTCCTGCACCTAAAATTCTTCATAAATCTACCAGGTAAAATACATAGCGATTCTTCCCCCCTCCCATTTTCTCACTCTGCTCACCCCAGAATGTTATTCTCTGATATGAATTATGGTCATAACTAACCAAAGGATCTAGTCACAGTTGTACAGAAACTGAGACTTGCTTAAATCAGGTGTTAACTTCTGTTTGGTCTCTTCTGGCAGGCCTCCACAAATGGCAGAGAGTTTGTTCCATGGCCTTACTGAGCTTTGCCAGGAGCCATTGGCAGGATGCGGAGAGCAAATCCTCTGAGAGTACATCATTAAGAGCAAACAATGCTAATTTGTGTTGTGAGCAAAAATATTTAAAAGCTAGGAAAAAGTTCAAACATTTTAAACTGTGCTTTTAGAAATATGGCAGGAATACTTAACTGTCTTTGTAGTTTTCCCTTGGACTTCAGAAATGATCTTGAGCCATCTGAGATCAGGAGTTTGTGTTAATATGTATGCCAAAAATACTTAGGTAACTGTAACTGTTTACTTTTAAAGGTTTTGTTGTCATTAACACAAGTCTGCAGAAGGAGACTGTGTAAATAATTGCATTCATATGTAGAATTTGTTAAAACATTTTGTGTGAAGACACGAAAGTAATGTATGGCTAGATACTTTTGAGCTTGTAGATAACTAATGTTCTAATCTGAGGGCTAGCTTTGCCATAAAGTTTCATTCAATGTATGAGGTAACCAGCAATACTATTTCTTAGAAGAGATACCAATTCACTCCTATGGCATTTACTGGCATAAATTGACCCACTGTGTATACATGGGAATAGGTGCCCTGATTTCTTAGAAACACAGAGGCACAAGTGAAAAAAATTCTGCATAAAGAGCACCCTGTAAATAAGGACGTTTTTGTTCAGGTGCCTAGAAGTCAGTTTGCAAGTGATGTGTTAGACAAATTTCAAGCTGTTGCTCTTTTTATCTATATGTTTTCTACTTACACATTTTATCTTCTTCCGCTCATTAGGTTACATTCAAGAGTTGCTTGTTGAATGTCAGTGTAAAACAGGTATTCCCTCATTAAACTCACAGTTCTACGAAGCAAAACAGATGATTCTGTGACTTTCTTAGAAGTAAGGGTCATAATTTTAAAGGCATCCCTGATTTATTGGCATCGTGAGGTTCCAGAATAGCCCTTCAGGTTCAGGCAGACAATATGAATTCTCAAATTCATGTTTGGTGTTGAATTCTAGAGAGCTTAAATATTTTTCTTTCTTATTCCTCATTTTGTAGGCTATTGTGCATATCTGAGTGATACATTCTGGCCTAAAAATTGTGTTTCAACCATTTCTATGTCCTTCTCACTGTTGAGATATGTGAAAGGGGGAGAATCATAGAATGGTTTGGGTTGGAAGGGACCTTAAAGAACATCTAGTTTCAACTCCACTGCCATAGGCAGGGACAAGTGCTCAAAGCCACATCCAACTTGGCCTTGAACACTTGAAAAGGAGCATCCACAACTTCTCTGGAAAACCTATTTCAGTGACTCAACACCCTCATGGTTAAGTGTCTCTTCATAATATCTGATCTAAACCTACCTTTTTGCATTTTAAAACCTTTACTCCTTGTTCTGTCACTCCATGCCCTTGTAAAAATGCCCTCTCCAGCCCTTTTGTAGTCCGTTTAGTACTGGAAGGTGATATAAAGTCACCCTTGACCCTTATCTTCTCCAGGCTGGACAACACGTCTCTCAGCTTGTCTTCATGAGAGAGCTGTTCCAGCCTTCTGAGCATCTTTGTGACCTCCTCTGGACTTGCTCCAACAGTTCCATGTCCTTTTTATCTTGTGGGCCCCAGAGCTGGCACAGCACTCCCAGTGGGGTCTCACAAGGGCAGAGCAGAGGGGCAGAATCACCTCCCTCAACCTGATGCCCACAGGGTTTTTGCTGTAGCCTAGAACATGTTTGGTTTTCTGGGCTGCAAGAGCACATTTCAGGGTTATGTTAAGCTTCACATCAACAAACATCCCAAAGTCTTTACCAACAGGGCTGCTCTTAACTCTGCACCCAGCCTGTATATGGTGAGATACATGAAAAGAGGGAGGTTAGAAAAGCAAAGACATGTGTATAAAATGCAAATACTAGTTGAAGCTGTGACTGGTTGAAGTCACTCACTGAGGAAAGTCTAGTGACAGAATAAAATATATGTATTGTCTCTAGGACACAAAAATGTTGAATCAGCAGAAGTTTTTAAATACAGTCTGTGAAAAGTTTTATGTTGGCTTTTTTTTTCAGGCTGCCTCTAAAGAAACTATCATTGCTTGCATACAAATGAAATAGCCTAAATTGAGATGGTAATTCAAGTTTTACTTAAATGACAAATATTTTGAATGTATAAAACACAGATAAACTGAAAACCAAAAAAATCTTTTTTAATAATTATGTTCCAGCCGTTGTAGATGCAGAAAGGAGAAAGGGATGCTTGAATGAATTGGTCAACATGATATAGTTCAGCTGTATATTTTCCACAGTTAGTTTCTAAGCAAGTGCAGTTTTTGTAGCTCGTATTTTTTCCCCTTGTTACAATTTTTTTTCATTGTAATGAGCACAGAAGTCTACATTTCAAATGAGATTGCCCTAGAATACACAAATTTGTGCTAGAAGACTAGTGGTTGTGGTCGGCAGCCAGGTATTGGCACTGGTACTGCTTTCAAGGTACTGAGGAACTGCATCTTAAATTAGACAGCATGTGACTAGAAATAACCCAGGGAGCAAAGGGAAAAGCTTAAAACTTTATCCCTCCCAGCTGAATGCCCTGCTCTTGGAGCTGCAAAGTCATTCTCAAGATTTTTGGCTTCTGTTTTCAATCTGTTTCTTCAGCTGCACACTGGTCCAGCTTTAGCAGATGTCAGAGTGTCTCTTTACTTAGTAGGGCTGCAAACTGTCCAAGTGTAGCTGAACTTTTTTTCTGCTTAGTTACTAAAAAAAGGGAAAGACTTCTGCTATTGCTTTCCCTTCCTGGCACATTTTGAAAAAAACAGTATTGTCTCCCGATGTTTTGAAAGAGTTTTGGACTCTAGAAAAGCCTTAGAACTCTAAACCTCTGATGATAGGAGGCTTTGCAGAAGAAAGCACCAAACTCCCAAATATGAGAGATCTAAAGTGCTGTCATCAATGTGCTCTGTGAATCTTTGGCAGCTACAGGTCAGAGGCAGTTCTAGATCCCTTTGCTTAGCTGACTTTCCTGAGGCACTGTGTAAGACTCTTCAGCACCTGACTTGGTGATCTTTCTGCCAACACAGTGGCTGGGCACCCTTGCTGGAATCACTCACAGAAGAATCACTTCCAGTTTTACATAGCAGGTACTCAAGTGAGGCAGTAATAGAAAAATATCAAATACCAAAACTGACAAACAGGCCATAATCTGGGTTAGTTTGTATGTCCTTGTGGTACCAATTCTGAGGCAGGGCTAACTTTGGCTACAAGATTTAGTTATCTCTGTCCATACTGATGATTGCTGCACATTTTCAATTAGCAAGTTGGACTCTTATAATAATATAATAGGTTCAAATATATAAGAACCTTCCTGACCATCCTATACTGTCTTTATCAGCTCTCCCAGCCCTCATTTGCAGACTGAGGAAGAGAATCACATTGTAATTTATGTCCTAAAGGAGAAGACCTCAGAAAACCCTCAGAAAACTACCTAATCCTTGTAAACTGGACTGCGTGGCTGACTGCAACAAATAGTAATTACAGGCATGCTTGAAGCAAGGCTTTCATAAAACTGAATGAAAAGTATGATTCATTTCCCAGGAAGACTGACCCACCCTTTCAGCCATTGACATGTGTGTTGTCTTCTTTTGCTTCTTCTTTTTCTTAAGTTTCAAAGGCATATAAAATGTCTGAAATAGAAGACCTGCCTGAAAAAATTCCTCTTCTGTATTATTAATAACTCTCTGCATTTTTACCCATCTACTTGTGTATTAATAACAAGTAGTGCTCAGTGGATTAAATCTTCTGTTAGCCTGTGATAAGAAAGTTTCCATCATTTTCAATCGTATTTGAATATGTTTTTAATATTGTTAAATACTCTATTTTAAAAAAATTACACATAACATTAAAAAGCTGTGAATTATCTCAAGACAGGTAATTACTTTTGGAAAGAAGTTTGTGATATTTTACTGCTAATTTAGGATTTCAGTTAGAGACTTGCTTTTACAATGGTGTAATCCTTAACCCACTTTAAACATTCAAACATCCAATAACTAGATCTTTATGATGTTGCATATGAGAAAAGATGCCTGTGGCTACCTATGCCAGACATGTTTGCAGGATTAAAGTGAGAGTGCAGTAGGGTGGTGCTGATGCTACTGGTTTATACCGGTTTTTTTACCCTTTTTCAGGGTTTTAGATCAGTGTGAGCAGGGTTCTAATTATACTCTTTCAAATAAAATCTCCCCTGCATCTTCAAAAGCATTGTATTATTTGATATTTTTAATTGTATTTGATTTTTCATGCATGTATGTGCTTTGTCTAAATGTTACTTAAATTCTAAATTTTGTATGATCAACAACCTAGAAAAATTTTTCTCAAGATTTGGCCATGACAGCAGTTTATGTAAAGAGGGATTTCCATCCTTCAGTGTGTTTAGGGACAACGAGATGGCTGTGAAACACAATTAGCAAGACTGCTGGTACTGCCCATGTGGAGCTCACTTCATAATCAGGATTGTAATATAGAGTAAAATTCCCTAGTTCAAAACTAAACCAAAACAAAAAGAACCCTCACCATTTGTGATTCTGTTGGAGGAGGAGAGAGCATTTCATAAGGCTCTTGGAAATTCATGCTTGTCAAAAGTGAAAAGAGATAAAAGTAATGTACATTCTTAGATATATTGCTGAGTCTGTATGCAGACAGCAGAATGCATAACTTATATGGCAGCATATAACAGTGTATATGGTCAACACCAATATCTCAAATGTCAAATCAGCCTCAGTTTACCAAATCCAGCCAGTCAAAACAACCAATTAGTCAAAGATGTATTCCTGTTTCCAGAGTGAACTTTACTCTTGTGGGGACCTGATTAATGTGCTTTGGAGACCTGTAATGAGGGAGAGCTTAATAATTCATATTTATCAGCTTGAGAAGGTTTTGGATGATCCCACATAAGCCTGTTCAATCGGCATTCCAGCATGAGCAACCTGTGTGCACATTTAGCAGTGGTTTGTTTAAGCATGCAATTTAACCTTAAACACTAAGATTTTCAGTAATACTTTCCATTAACTGAAGAGATCCCCTCTTCTAGACAATTGAGCTTATTTCAGAAGTCTCACTTCATATACTGCATGAGTTATTATTAATTCTGTGTATAGTGCCATAACAGCACTGCCTGTTTACTATATAAAGATGCGTTCCCTCCCCCAGAATGCTTGTGATCCAAGATAAGTGAGAGGAGACAATGAGAAAGCCATACTAGAAGAGGAGAGTGTGGAGTAAAACAAGAGAGATAAGATGGCAAAAAAAGAACCTGACAGATAGGCAGGAGCAGGCTCTGGGAGCACTTTGCCTGCAAGGACCTCTTGACTGCTGCTGCACCCAGCTGTGCTGGTGCTCCATGGGATCGCCCGCTTACCCTTTGCTGGGGCACCACTGCCAGCCTTGGTTCTCATCTTCACTTGTTTACTCCAAAGTGGCCCTTTGCTTTTTCTCATGCCACCTCTTCATGAGACACTCTCCAGCAGAAAGGAAGCTCTGTAAAATAAATTTGCCTTCCCTCAAACTCCCCCTTCAATGACTTCTGTTGTAGAAACACTAGTAATCCCCAAACCAGCGCTTAACTAATTCCAATAATATCTTTTTACTGATTAAAAGAAACTAAAAATGCTCTGTAAGTAAAAGCTGTATGCCCAGCTAATCTGTAGAAACAAACATGCTGCTTGTACACAATCACTCTCACTCCACCATCTGTTTGCTTCTCATAGCTATTGCTTTGTCTTTAGTGAAGTGTTTCTTGGCTTTTCTAGATAAAGTTGTTTTTAAACTTGCACAACTTTGCAACTGGACACATAAACTTGAGGCAGTGAAAATTACGAAGAAAGAAAGTAGAAGGTGCTTTTGACAGAGAACTAAGATTCTGTTCTGAACCTAAGTGAAGCATATCCCAAAGGAGAGAGCAGATTTGAAAATAGCACTAAAGAGGTACAAGAAGACTGAAAGTCAGAAAGAAGACATTTTTCTTCTTTTGACAGAAGTCTGGGAATAATGAACCCAGCATCTCTTCCTTTATGAAATCTCCAGCCATCAGCATGAGCCATAGTTTCCATTTCTATTCACCAAGTAGTTTTCTGCCTGAGGAAAATTGAGCAAAATTTATTGGCTTTTATCAGTGAGATTCCCAATGAATGCAGAGTCACCTGTGATCACAGAGAGCAAACCAAGGTCAGAGAGTTAAGGAAATGTCCCGGTTCTCCTTTTGAAGAGCTCTTCTGACAGATCAACCTCTATAGTCTTTCACAGAAAAATAGACTGAAGCTTTTCATGGAATAAATAGGAATAGAAATACTAACCTGTTATTCTGTCTTTGACAAAATAATTCCACATCTAGGATTCAGCTAAATGAGTTGGACTAAAAGGAGCTGTTACAAACTTGGCTTGTTTCCTACCTTTGCAATAATTTTATGTATTTCATTGTTCTTGAGATGGCTGCAGTAGTTCTCCAGCAAAGTCTTGTCAGGGAACATGCTTAGAGACCTATGGATGATGCCAAAGCCAGGGAAAATGTGGGAAATATGAAAAAGCTAGATGTTCCAGAAAGAACTTGTGGACTGCTGCAGTGCATCTTAGGTGTTCCAGAGGAACAGCAGGAGAGGTACTGAAGCAACCACATATACATGCAAAGTAAATAGTTTGCTCTGCCACTGCATTAGCAAGGAAACCACTTCAAACAACTCTCTCTACCTAGGGAAAAATGTAGTAATAATAAGCAATAGCATAAGTCTCCACTCCTTGCCCCAGAGGTTGTCTACTAATCCTTAGGAGCCTTTGCACTCTGCAGGCTTCCTTTTTCTATCATTTGTCACTGGAAAAATATTTGTATGGGTCACAGGCATACTGCAATTCAAAAGAAAAAAAAAAAAGAGAGAGAGAGAGAGAGAAATGCTGGCCAATGAATCCCTTTATATATGTAAAGTAAACAACGAATGATGTCTGTTCTCTGAGAAAAACAAAAACTTGTTAAAGAAGCTAGAAATCTAGAAATCCCTCCTGCTTGTGAGTTGCTGGAAGCCCATTGTGCTGATGCTTCTGAAAGGGAACTGAATGCACTTGCGAGGGTTTTCTTTTCTTTCATTTCAAAAGCATTCTCTGGTTTGAGATCTCCCCATAGCTAATTAAAACAAGAACACAGGGCGACATTAGTTATGCACCAGAGTGGGAGTCAGAAGATGTGATTTCAGTTCCCAGCCCTGCCACTGACTTCCTGGGTGACCTTGGGTAAGCCTCTTGATGTTGATTTTCAAAAGACCTCTGGGGCCAAATTTTCATAGTGTAGTTTGGTTTTCAAAGGAGCTCAGTATCTAGTGATTTCCATGATGTTGATTATAGCCAGAATTTCAAGCAAGCTCAGCAAGAAATATGCTGAGCTCATTTGAAAATCAGGCTCTTAATCTTTTTCTGCCTCAGTTTCCCATCTTTGACAGTGCTGGTGAAATATTTCCCTTGTCTGTCCTGATTGTTTAGACTGTAACTCTGCAATGCCAGAATTGTCTTTTCATGAATGTGTATAGTGTCCTGTACAGTCTTGTTTAATCTCTATTATGGTTTTTAGGCATTACTGTAATGATTGTTACACCAGTGTTCTGTTTTAGCAAAGAAAGAAATTGTAATCAGAAGAAAGCCTAATGATTGTGTTGTTTCTTGGATCTGTGTGAAGATCTATACTGGTTTCTTTAGTTTACCTGGGAGGATGTCATGTGGAAAGCACCAAAAGCTGTTTTTAAGATCAGGGTATGTAGGTTAGCTGACTTCTCTTGTCCAGCAGGGAGAGTTAATCTATCAGAGCAGCTGGTTAGGTCGGTTTGGTGTGATTTGATTTGTCAAGAAACTTATTGACTGTCTCCTACTACCTTGTTATCCTTTAGCTGCTTACAGTCCAATTGTTCAATAATTTGCTGAAGAAAATTTTCAGGCACTGAGTGGTGTGGATTTCCATATACCTTCCTGCCTCCCTGGTTAATAATGTGATTCTGTTTGTAGTTCCTACTGCAGCAGCTCTGTTTGCACTTTTCCCACACTGCTTTCATGCTCTTGCAACATCTCAGAGCAACATAACATTCTGTGTTGGCAAAGGCATAGAGTGCTTCTTCACTTCATAAGTGCTGTTTGCTTCCTGGGACCCACTACAACCCATTCCTGAAATTCCAGATCAGCATTGTCAGTGATAATCGAGCTCCTGGTTTCAAGCTCTGTGCTGTACAAGCCAGAGGCCAAATGTAGTAACCCAGGAATGTGTGATTGCAAAGACTGTCACTTCCCAAGGAACTCTGCTTACTGCTAAATGACTGCCCTTTCCACATACCTGTGGGTGTCACTAATACGGTGACTCTTCCCTGCTAGGTTTGTCATATATGGGTGGCCAGCACCTCAAGCAGCTGAAAGTTTGGAAGTGATCATTTCCTATGTTTACAAAACCAGCATGCACTTGCTGCTGTTCTCCAGATTCCCCTGTACTCCTTGGCTAGAAATAGTTATTATTCAAGTATGTGCCCTCCGAAGAGTCCTTTTGATACTTTATGTTTTCATTTACGTGAAATGGGATGCTGTACCTTGATTAGGTCTGCAATGAAAAATCTAGCAGGACTCCTCTATGAAGTGTATGATCTTGGCTGTTTTTCAGTTAAAGCTGAGTGTGTTTTGTCATGGGGAGAGCTTAACTGTGCCATTTGTCTGTGACTAGAATTTTCTATTGTTGCATTTTTTAAAGCAGAGACTCCCTTTTTGGTCTTTACTAAAGGTGATTTTCATTTTCTTGATCTAACAAACAATGTTCTGAATTGTGTTACATGTTCTAGTATTGGCATACGTGTCATGCCAAGGTGGTATTTGATTTCAAAGAGCTGTTATCTGCCAGGGCGGGTATCTGTAAATAAAAGCTTGGAATCAGGGAAATACTATAGATGGTTTGGGTTTAAGAGACCTTTAGAGATCATCTAGTTCCAATCCCTCTCCCATGGACACATTCTGCAAAATCCTTCAAAGACCCATCCAGCACTTTCAGGCGTGGGGTGTCCATCCACAGCTTCTCTGTCCCAGTGTCACACCACACTCATAGTGAAGAATGTCTTCCTCACGCCCAACCTAATCTGTCCTCTTGCAGTTTAAAAGCCCTATGCCTTGTCCTGTTGCTGCAGGCCCTGGTATAAAGTCTCTCTCCAACTTTCTTCTGATCCCTCTTTATATATTGAATAGTCCTTAAAAGTTTTCCATTCCTTCCAGTTACTGAACCCAGATCCCCCTATTTTTACTAGCTGTGTGTAGAAAAGGAGGAATCTTAAATTACCTTTACAAACCAGAGAGTCCCAGTACCTGTGAGCTAACCTAAATTCTGGGTTGTAAGGCTGTGCTTGATTTCTGATGTGAAAGAAGCACTGACAAAAAAGGTGATTCCTTAGGGTAGCTGTTTTGTATGCAGTTTTGGTCTCCTTCTCTAATTAGTGCAGTTTGATTGTTTAACTTATATTAAACTGTTTATTTTGAGATATAAACCCTCGATCTTCCTCAGCATCATGTAGGTATTGTACGTGTTTCTACAAGGGCTGATGTGCCAACCAAAGAGTGCAAGGGAAGTTAATAGCTCTTAAGAGGTAAACTGTAATGTTATTCCATTCTGGTAATAACTATAAGACTAAAATAACGAGTGTAAAATTAACTCCATTGCTAGAAAGATGAAGACTGTGCAGGATGCCCTGTGATTTAGCTATGTGCTCGTTATCCCTATTACAAAGCACCAGTGACACTGCAACTGCTGTCCCATCAATTCAACATTGGCTTCCCTTGTTCTGCTTGTCCTGCTCTGCCATTCTTGTTTTTGCTGCTGCGTGCATTGTGCTGAGGCTGTTCAAGTCCTTTCTCTGTCCTGATTTACTTCCCTACTAAATCTGATCTGGAGAAGAAAGTGTAGGCATGGAGAGACCTTGAGAGTTTAAAAGACTTTGCCTAGTGCTGGACCTTAGTTAAGCCCCTCACAGTCATCCCAGCATGTTTGCCATAAAGCACAATCATTTCCAGATTGTCTGTTATCTGCACCACGCAGAATGTCAAGGTGAAGTCAGAAGTTCATGTTTTGTGATATAAATGACAGCGATAGAATGATAAGAGTTTTCTGATGCATGTAGCATTAAAGAAGATGCACTCTGCCAGTTACACTCTTGGCAAATGAGAATCTGCTGAAAGGGATTTAAAATAAATATCAATCAGACTTAAAATTAACTACTAATTACCATCAGAAGCTACTAGGCTTCTGCAGTTATAATCCATGAGTATTTATAGCTCTGGGCTCTAGCATTAGATTTTTTTCTACTGACTGCCACTCAAGAAGCCTAATCTTACATCACAGGACAGGTTGAGAAAAATCACCTCAAACCAATGGCAGCATTATGTTTTACTGCACAAGCCTATCATGATGTTGTTTTGGAGGATGCTCTATATGCTGGGAACATTTTTTGTTTCTTTTAGGGAACATTTTACTGAGGATTATTACAGTGAAGATCTGCTCAGTGTGCACAGCATAGCTCATGCAGAATGTCTTCATACGCACAGAGGCAATATGTCATCCCGCTTTAATCTAAATGAAAACCATGCAGTTTTATATCTGTAAGTCCCTCTTAAAACTCCCCTAAACAACAACTCAGTTTTAGTTCTTATTTTGTTTTGATATGAATTATTATTTTTTCTTTTTTTAATGTTGATTGGCAAAGATGTATTATTTTATAAATATGATATTAGAAAATTACCATGTGCAAGTGCAAGTGTTGGTGTTCTTAGAATAAACAACCAGATATTGTGCAATTACTAGAAGATACTGGTTTTTTTCTGTGTTGTATTTTTTGCTTTTAGTGTGGAACAGATGCATTTACTAAGAATGTATCTGGAAATTGTTCGCCTTAGTTACTCAGGAGTAAGAAGTGTGGTCTAATGGGAAACACAATGGTCTAACACACAGGATGCTGGTGATTCTGGATGTATTCCTGCCCTGTGCCTCAGTTTTCCACCAATGAAATGGTCACAATAGTATAATAAATTTCTGTAGTGCTTTGTGTTCAAGAGAAGACGGGTGTTAGTACTTCTGCAAATGATTTGTTGCTTGAGAAAAATTCCTCATCTAAGGAGGTTGTCAGGACTGTGGGCTGGTAACCAAGGCAGGAGTAGAGCAGGAGGTGCAGCCCTCAGCAGGTACCCAGCCAGTGTTTGAAGCAGTGACAGGTCATCCCAGGGGCATTCCAGGCAGGGCAATGCTGCTGAATTCAGAACAACTGGAATGGTAAATTTTTATATGCAAAATACAGAAAAAAAAAATCTATTAAAAAACTTGGGAGATGAGCACAACTTCTCTTTTTATACATGCTAATAATAAAGCTCAAAAGGTTATGTGGATATATATAGTGCTTCACTGCACATTGAATTATATTCACTTGATGTTACATTTTAAAATTAAGTAAATTCATTTTGAAAGTAGGTAAGAATTTTAGAAAGCATTGTGAAGTATTGAAATGTATCACTAAGAAGAGAATTGCAAATGCTGTCTTCATTAGGACTAATTTTAAAATAAAATATAGCACCTAAAAATACTTTTCAAGTGCTTCAACATTTAGAGGGTGGAAAAAAGGGTATTTTGTTCCCACCATTTTGTTTTCACATTTTCTTGTTTGTACTCGTGTCTTTATTCAAGAGCAATATTTCACATCAGTCTTCTGGTAAAGAGAAGCACATCTGTTCTCCCCTCCTTCCTTTGGATGAAAGGGGTAGTGGAGCTGGTTTTCTGTACTATAAATCTGCCCATTCTCAAAGTTGACAGATTGTTCTTTCCTGTGCCTTCTCTGCAGTTTCAGAGCTGCTGAGTCTATGTCATTCTTGCCAGTCACAAAATCAACAGGTTCAGGGATTAGAGTTTCATCCCTCTCATGGTATAGTTTATAAATATTCCTACCTGTGCCCCCAACACATAACAAACTCCATGTGTCTGTGTTCACAACAATCATGGCACCAGGGCACATTATTCTAAGGTGTTTTCAGAGAGTTGTTCAGAATAGGAAAACAGGGAAGTCTTTGTCAAAAAGTCTTGTGAGGAGAATGTGAAGAGACATCGAAATGGTAATCTGAGTGATAGTTTTCTAGGGGTATGATAATTTGGTGTACCTGGGGGGCTTTCTGCTCATTGGTTCCATAGCAACCTGTTGGATGGACTCCTAGGGACCACTGCTACTTGGTTTGCTTGTCCCATCACTGCTCCTTTAGTTTTCTGTCCATTACCCTCGAAAAGTTCTGTTCAGGAGCATATTCTAGCAGAAGCTTGTTCCACCTGAAGATCCGTCATTAGTTCACCTTTTCAGAAGTGAATGTCTACAAGAATGCACAAATGACATACTGAAACAGACAAAGTGACTCCCAGCCACAGGGGTTACAAGATACATAAGGTTACCTTTTGTTGACAGATGTCATAGACATGATTTCTGCTTGTACAGAATACTTGCAATGGATTGTTCTGAGAAAATAGGAGCTATATTTACAGAATAGACCATCCAGGGGCTGCTAGGGATTTTTGCAAAAAGGAATGGGACTCCCCTCCGCTGTCAATACCAACAGATGTCCTCTCAATACTCCAGCCTGGGATTAACAGTGCCTTGCTCAAGTCCAGTGTGGAAGTGGATTAGGCTAAACAGCCAAAAGGCACTCCTAGTGCAAAATAGGAGCGTCCACACACTGAGTTAGTGCCAAGTAGTTAATGCATTGTGTATTCACACCCTCACTTATTTTGCAACAACTTCCCTGTGTAGGCAAGCCCTACATGTTCATGTCATTTGATGGTTAGCATTGCATCAGTGACATTCCAGATTCTGACCACAATGTTAGTAATGGAAAGTGGTTCATCTTCTAATGAAATGGTAGGCTTTTTTTTTCCTGGTTGCATCTTTTGCAACTTTTTCTTTCATGTGCCTGGAGTGTTTTTATTCATTTTTTAAATGTGTGTGATATTCTTCTCATCTTAGATACATGAAATGATGTTCTCTAAGCATGGCAATTGCCTTTATACATTATACTGCATGAAGCAGTGATTGCTCAGCCTTTTTGCTTCTGAAGAGCAGGAGAAAGCCCAAGTAATAAAAATGTTCTTTACATATATTTGCAATTTAATAGTTTGTGTCTGATATATTTTTTCCTCATAAGATACTCCGGTTTTCATGCTTTGCTCATACTGTGGCATCCTTAATGCTTGCGCTCCATTGTCACATGCCTGGCATGCATTCATGTAGACCTAGAGTTTCCTGATCTGTTTATCAGTTAGGTTTATTTTCAGCAGGTCTCTGGTACTTAACTTGCTTCTTAAGTTTATATGTCATCATGGGTGATGGTAGTTCAGATGGAAAAATATGACCACCTTAGATTTTCCAGAAATAGTAGCTCCTCTGAGCTTACTGATGAGCCTTCATGACATCTTTTTAGGTAACCTTCATCTCCCCCAGCAGCTTCTTCAGATCGCGACCAGGCAGCAGCAGTGAGGAAACTGCAGTTTAAAATGTCATCCAAGGACTTCAAAGTGTGGATTTCTTATGTTTCTTTGCAATAACAGAAGGAGAAAGAAAGCTGCCTCTGTGTTTGCCTACCAAATTGCTTGAGTTGTGTGGTTTACAATGAAAGATATCCATTCTGTTCTACACACACAGTTCCCACTGCACAACAGTCTGAATTTCCCAAAATCTAAAGGCAAAGTTGGTCTCTTCTCACTTCGATTAGTGTGTGAGTTGAAGGTTTCACAGGGTTTTCTGGAGTGGTTTTCTTTTTTTGTGGTTTTTTTTATTTATTTATTTTTATTTTTATTTTTTTCCCCCTAGGATTTGTAGTCTCATTTTATTATTAATATATTAAACAGCAAATTGCATCTAGCTGCAAATATCTTTCAATCTTGTTCATTTATATTATTTCTGTAAGAGTTGTCCAGTATCATTTCCATCAAATCGGTTTCTCTTTATTTAAATGCCAATCTGGAAAACTGCCATCAAGCAGCTCTACCCAGTAGTGAAAGGGTAAAATGGGAACAGTAATTCCATTTAGAATAATGTATTTTAAAAGGCCTGTAGCTTATAATACTGTAAACTATACAAGTGCTGTGAATTTGATGGCATTAAAGGAGTTTTTAGAGGATTAATGTTTAGTGCAAGACACGATCCTTTCCTTCCCTACTATTATGTAAAGGAACTAAAAGTTTGCTAATATATTAATCTAATTTGTATTTCACACTCCAGGAAAATAAGAATGGCTTATATTTACAGGATTGTTGTTTTATTTTGGATTGACCAAGTGCACCTCTGCGTGCTTTTTACACAAGTATCTGCCAAACAGGGCACATACAAAGCACTTGGCAGTAAATCACCAGCAACTTGCTTGGCCTGGGCAGGAGCAAGTAAATTTGCAGTTGCAATCTGGAGCAACGTGTTAGAGGCCACCTTCCTTAGATCAACTTTGTATTGCAACACCAGCAAGTAATCAAATTGTAATGTACTTCAATGCAAAGCCTAGTTTGGCTTGGTTGGCAAATTAAACTATCGCATGCCTCTGGCAAAAAGCACAAAGCCTTTGAACTGTTTGACTGCAGCTGTAGCTTGCACACCTTATTTTCCCTCTTAAAAATCAAATTAAACTGTAACCTGCAGCCTCTGCGGTAATTTTTCAAGGAAAATTAAACTGTTGCTAACCTTTCTAGCAAAGATAACTGTCTCTAATCAAGCTGAAAGGTCCAGGCCGAAATTCCCCTCTCCAAGTTTAGACAAATTCATTGAAGGAAAACTCCAGGGCTTATTAAGTATGAAGATATTCCCTCTGACTCAGGAAGTCCTTGGCCACAAATTGCTAGAGACTGGGAGAGTTTGCCAGGAAGGTATTACTCTCTGCCTCCCCTCTTCTTTTACTCCTACAGCATTTACTGCAGATACATCCCCTCGGGAAGGACATCAGACAATTGTTCTGGTCTGCTTCTCTGGACTGAGGGCTAACCCAAATTCAGAGCAGTGATGGGCATGCTGACCCACTTTCAAGCATTACTTAGTGGTCTCAGCAGTGTCAGGTCCTTCCTTTAGACTTGGCCCTGATGCTTCTTCACCCCCAATGCCTTCTGACTCCTAGAGCACAACTCTTGGATGGGACAATGTCCTTCACCTCCCCCACCTTTCATTATTTTCTGTGCCCTGCTGGCAGGAACACTTGGCATTGACTTGTCCTCATAACATTCCTGTTTTTCTTGGAGCTCTCAGAGATAGGATTTTTCCCAGCCTGGATGAGTTGCTGTTATTTCTATGGAGTCAGCAGTACAATAGACCCTCTTGGGAGCCAAGACCTTGTCTGTCTGGTGGCTCAGGCTTACAAAGACTCAATCCCACATGCTTAACGTTACCCTTTGATTCTCAGGATTAGTGTCTGACTGTGGCAGGTGAGAAGGCAGAACAGCCCAGCACAAAAGGAAAGAAATGAATTGAGTTTACATTGCAACATGTACTCACTGAGAAGCAGGTTAGAGAAACAGAAACTGGGGAGAGGGCATTGCTGACACTGGAAGTAGTGAGCAGACAGCAGTCTCTTGGTCGTAGAAATAACAGTGATAGTGGAGAGGATTTTTCTTCTCATGTTTTTTTTTACCATGTATTTTATCTATGTTTAGTAAATTCACAATCCAGCAGTTGATGTCTCTGCACTATGGTTTTCCTATTTTTGAAAGTTGGCTTAAAAGCTCTCAGTCTGTCTCAGCAGAGAAAGTAAAAACTGAGCTAAGGCATGTTAGTCACAATATTATCAAGAGATGAAAGTGATAGAGATATAAATTAATACCAGCTTTTAATTAAAATTGAATAAGTAAAAAAAAAAGTTGGCGGTTGCAAAATTCATTATGGTGTGTTACCAAAAATAGATACCTTTATAAGAATGCAGTTTTATTACAACAGCTGTAAACATCATTGCTGAGATAGCCAGATAGAAAATGTGTTACTAATACTCATAACATGTTTCAGTTGGCTGGAATGGAAAACTAGAAACTGTTAAGGCACTTAATATATGATCTCTCAGACTACCAAAATAGATATAGGCACTTCTGTTACTTAAGCCAACATCTGAATTTTGGGAACAATAACTTAGTGTTTTCTGCATCTGGTTTTAATTTGCAAGGAAAACTCGATTTTATAAAAATATAACCAGACGTAGCTGAAATACATATGATCCAGTGTTTTTATTTCTTTCTGTAGAATAGTCAGATTTGCAATTTATATCCTCCAAATTTTTATACATTTCATTTGGTAAAAAAATCCCTTTGACCTTAGTGAAAACATCTTCCAATATGAGGCTACAGATACAGATCTACAGTTTAAAGCATCTTACTGACCAGCTTAAGATGCATGTGTGTGTCTTGGGTAATCTCTGAAAAATTTACTGTGACTGAAAAAAGTTATTTTCCTTTCTTCTGTAATATAGAACATCAAGCAGTAACAACAAATCTGTGGGTGGTTTATCTGATTTATGCTAATTTTCTGTTGACATGCTTGAGGTATTACTTGCATCATCCCAGTCTTACATATTTGTTTTTAAAAATATGAGCTGCTTATGAAAAAGAAATATTTTAAATAATGATTCATTTGGGCTGTGATCACCTCTTGAAGCCAGGGCCCCACTCTGATAGGCTGTATACAAAATCATTGCAAATGAAGGGCAACCTGAAGTGTTTAAGGTAAGCTTGCAGCAGGAGGACAGTTTGAATCCAAGATTAATATACCCTGCCTACAAGGATTAGGTCTCAACTCATGAAATTTCAGCCATTAAACATGAGGCATCTGAATCATCTCCAAAGCCAGTATGGGAAAAAAGCTACCCCAGCCTGGGATTTAGCTCACATAATTCAGAGACCTGAGGCCTTCAGGGGAGGCTCAAGCACCAGTACCCAAGCTTGAGCTCATATTTTTGAACTTGGATGCTTCACTACAGTCTCCTAAATTCTTGTGTTGGTACCTAAGTAAGCATACACAGAAGTGATAAGGGAAGTGGTGACTCCTTAATGAAGTCAGAAGGTGCTGCACAGGTGAATACTCTTCCAGAAAAAGCCACTTATATTGTTGTGTTTTAGAAGTAAAGTCACAGGCACAAGCCCCACATTTTAAAATTCACCCACCTTCCTTGGCACCTACATATTGTTGTTTTTTGGGGGGTTTTTTTTGAACCATCTTTTGTAAGCAATCCCCTGTCTTAGATCTTGCTAATACTGATGCTTTTTTATGTCACTGACTGACGTGATGCCCTGGTACACTGGAATTACACGCCAAGTTCATGGGTTGAAACAAAGTACAACACAGAAAAATGTAATGTTTTCCACAGGAAAGATTGGAGCTGCAGTATGTCAAAATTTGCAGATACATGCATTTAAGGACAATTTGAATCTCTTTTCTTTGTTGGCATTCCTTGTAGAAAAAAAAATCATTATGATATTGAAGTAAAACAGTGCACGCCAAAACTGCCACCTGCCAATAACTCAAATATTTCTTAGCCTTGCTGTCTTAGTGGGATTTCACCCATTGCTTTGTATTTCGAAAGCTTCATTTAAAAAAAAAAAACAACCTTTTCCCTCCAAAAGTTGTACTTTCTTCAAATACTATGTGCTTATGATAGAATAAACCGCATATAGGAGCAATCTAAGAATAGTATGTGACACAGTTTTTTTCTGAAAACTAGTGACTGACATAAGTGCATTTCTGGTGTTCATAACATTGAAGTTTTTGTATTTATAATTAAATTGTGCCCACTTTTTCCTTCTGATTTGCAAGTGGTTGCCTTTGCTAGGTGCTCAGTATCTGATGAAAGTATGTTAATATTTTTGGAAATTAAAGCCTTGAAATTATGATTGACATTGGACATTTGAGCTCCTTTTTCCCCCAGAATCCACACACTGTTGACTGCATAAGACCTTAGTAGCAGACACAGAAATATCCTTGATGATTGCCTGATTATTCCCATGGTATTCACAGGAGTAGAATCATAAGATGGTTTGGGTTGGAAGGGACCTTAAAGGTCATCTGGGGTTAGAGCAACTGGGTCAGAAATATTCCTAGGTGCTTGGAATATTGAAATGGAAAGAAGGGTAAGCTCTGTTAAGGAGGAAGGTCTGGAAATGGGCCTGGCATACCAAGAGGGGCTGTGGTGGAGTAATGGCTGCAACCTCAATGCCAAGAGTCCCCCAGCCAGGGCTGTGCTGGCTCAGAGGGCAGCAAGCTCAGCCTAGGCTGGGTGTGAGAGGTTTTAGTTGCTCCACGGGTGATGTCTGCTGGTATCACCCGGAAGGTGATGGTATCACACAGGCATGCAGGACTGACCATAAGTTAGGAAACACTGGTCCTTAATAGATGTGGAAGACTGAATACCAGGGATGCAAAGATTAGCTGATGGTGTGCAACAGCAGCACAGGGCAGCCAGGCTGAGACGCTGCAGAAGGCAAATCATGAAGTAATTCCAAACTCGCTTTGTCCACTTGTGTTTTTCACGCATCCTCTGGAGTGCAGCTTGTGCAGCTGGAGAGAAAAATGTTCTCTTTGCTTGGGACACCTTGAGGACTGCACCCTAGGGCCCTTCTCTGCCTCTGCAAATGCATTGCAGAACTACCCCAAAGGAATGGAAAGCTATGGCAGGTGTTAAGTTTGCTATTATTACCAGATAAGATTCAAAGATAAACAAATGCATTCAACTAAAAGCCTAGATTTACAATAACAGAGGAGGAGCTAGAAGATAAAACAACATGTATGCATTTCATTAAGGCTATACTTAGTGCTCTCTCTTTCTCTCTCTCTCTCTAAATATATATAAATATATATATACATATTTGTCTCTTCCTTAGCTGCTCCTGTGTCTCAGCATTTGACTTTGGCTAACTAACTTCATGGAGTACTAGTTGCTGTGCCCCTGGGTGCACAGAGTTGCTTGTACCTTGTTTTCTTGTTCTGTTAAAGGTGGGGACCTGCAGCTCCTCCAGCTTAGGTGGATTTATTCTCATTTGTCTGTCCTTCATTCCCTGGCATTGGGCCAGTGGGTGTTTTCTGGGAATTGTCAGTATTTCATTCTGCCCCTCCTCCTTAAGGGTACTTCAATAGCATTTCTATTGTCTGTTGCACTTTTTGGCTTTTTGTTTTTCACTAATTATAGTCTTATCAAAATACAGCAGCATCACTTTATAAATGATGCATTATGATAAACAGTACAAATTCCTTTTAAAGTGTGTAAAGTATATACAGGCTATACAGCAAGCCCATTTATGACACTCTAACACAAACTGATATTGAGGGTGGGACTGCCAGATCTGCTCCACCTCATCCTTTGTTAGGTTCTAGGGACTCATCTGTGTATTGCTGGGTTTTGGTGGACTTGAATAGTGAATACCAAAGGTTTTGCATATCTTCAGGCCAGCCTGCTCTCCTTCCCAGCCTTTCTTTCTAGCATTGGCTATAAACAGCCACACACACACACACAGTGGTTACAATATAAAAATTCACATTTTCTAAAATTATGTGGATTTTCTACAGTATTTTTTGCAGTGTCTTGTACATGGAGTGGTGCAGAAATGCTGTGGTATTTTAGATACCATTGTGAGATAGTGCTTGGCAAATGTTGGATTTTATTAGCTTAAGTATGGCAATCTACATTAAATAAGAAACAATTTTTTTCTTTTTTTTCCCATTCTACTTTCTCATAAATCAGATCTTGGTAACAACACCATTGAACAAATCGATGAAGATATAGCTGTGACTCGGAGTCAGATGAACTTTATTTGTCCCATTACACAGGTATGTATCCCTGCTGCAGTAATTGACAGGGAGGTAGTTATTTCATATTCTTCATTGGTTTGTTTATTACAAATCTGCAGTACCAGTTAAACAACCTTATATTTAACAACAAAATAGTATAAATTTTAAGCATTATCAGAGAAAAGCAATACTGCTTGGGAAGAAAACCTGTGTAAGTAGGAATGTAGTTTACCGATGAGGACTTCATCCCATAATTTGACTGGAATGCCATGTATGACTGGCAAACACACTTCCTGCTGTTTCACATAAAATCTCAGAAGCATTTTCATGGGCATTATCAGTTCCTTTAAATCAATCCTTACTGATTACAGATGACAATGAAGAGGCCAGTGCGGAACAAAATCTGTGGACATAGTTATGAAAAAGATGCCATTCTAGGAATGATCCAGAAAAAGAAAATAGTCCGGTAAGCTAAAAAGAATGTGTGGAAAAGCTATTTGCTTTGCTGTGTAAGTGGAATTTTACTCCACTTGTTCTAGGAAATGTATTTGGATTGGAAAGGCTGCAGGAAGTAAAACCTCAGCATCTGCCCAAGTCAGTCTGCTCATTAGTACTAGACACGTGAAGGTGCTTTTCTTTTTAATGAAAACAATGTGTAAGGAAATATTCAGGAATTGTGTGGGGAAGTTACAGCTACTTGTAGCTGCACAACAGAAGTAAAGAGATTTCGTACAGCCATGGCCAACAAAGACCTCAATTTTCTAAAATTTAGTTTCTGATTTGTTCCCACTGCTTATGTAGCAAGCCTTGAAGTAAGTGAAAAAAAATTTCCTCCATGCACCTTCTTTTGCAATTATATTCCAATACAGCTCAGAAATATTAAAACAACTGAGTGTTAAAGTGAGAAATATTAAACCTATTTTAGGTAGAAATGAGATCAGATAATGCAGTGCAGTTCCTACCATGATGCAGTTAAATAATTCTCTCCTTTTATCACCAAAATAGTCTGTCACTTTTCCCCATGAGACATATTTTTTTGACTGAAAAGATGTAACAGTTAAATTTTTAAATCTCAAATTCCCCACAGTAAATTTGAAAATGAGAATGATTTTAAGGAAAAAAAAAAAAAAAGAAAAAAGAAGAAAAAGAAAGGAGTCTTGAACACTAATGTTTTTTGGAGCAAGTTGAGAGGACATATCATTTATTTCACATTTGTTTTAACTCCGTTTATGCTAGACCCTCTTGTTCTGGGGCTGATGACTTTATGGAAACTTACCAGTTGTGGACTTCTTAATAAATGTGCTGTTTACTCAGGAAGGTCTGTCAGAGACCAGCAGCCTGATTTCCCTGAAGATAATGCCACAGGCAACTTATTTCCTCCATCTGTTGCTCTGGCATTTCTGTTAGGCTCTACACAGAGCTCCTCCATGGGGGTTACAAAGGTGGAGCTGGAGTTTTTATTCCATGCTCCTTCCCTGCTACATGAAAGCCCTGCTATGAAACCAAGTATTACTTGGGATGCCCAGCCACTATCTCAGTGTCAAGACAGCTTGAAGAACAAGATGGAAGTATCTTGCTTTTCTTACTAAGTCTAGGGAAAAATCTGGAATGGGTGCAATATACTGGAAATAACAACAAAACCAGCAACATGGATGGATAGAAACGTGGCTGGAAAAATGAACAGGAATTGGGAAATAGCTCTCAAATTGAAGGGAAGCGATTTTTCTGGAGGATAGGGAAAGGCTAAAAAGCATGTGCTCAACAGCCCAATGACAAGAATACCTTCTCTGATACTAAATTTAGGATGTTTGTATCCCAAATATTTTTCTGTGTTGTTAAATCCATCAGAAAAATGCCAGTTTAGGAGAAATTTTGTAGTAGATCAAAAGTTTCAGCTCTGCTGAAAAACAAATAGGGTCACTTGATTGAATTTTATTTTACCTTTTAAGAAATGGAAGACTAGAGAAAATCTGGAGTTAAAAAATCATATCATCTGTACCACACCTAGCTTTAAAAGGTACTTTATACCCAAACCAAAATTATTTGTGCAGTCTGAACACTGGCAGTTCTTAATATTGAACGTTTAGCTTGCAGCTGTACCATTTTTACAGCAGTTATTTCAGTGCTAGAAAAGCACACACACAGAACAATGCCACAGCTTCACTGTAACTGTGTAAGAAGGACTCCTTGGTTTTCTCTTCCCAGTCTGACCAACCTGCTGAAATTTTAAACTTTGTCTTGAAAATGCAGGTACTTTGAAAACCCATCATTGGCTGTGGTGGCAAGACAGACTGGTTGTTGCAACAAGGTCCCTGTTTCAGTATCCCAATCTCACGGCGTGGCTGCTGGGCTGTGCTCCTGCCAGGGATCTTCCTGAGGGAGCAGCTGTCCTGGCAGAGCAGGGTGTGACTACAGGATCCTTGCTCTCCTGACTCTGGAGTCAGAGCTGTGGAGACACAGAGTGGCTGTTTCCTTGCAAGCGCTTCCCAGTTTGAATCCATGGGATCCCTTGAGTGCCCTTGGCAGTGCAGTGCCTGCCTGCCAGCCCTTCAGCTGACGTACACACAGCCCTGTGCTGACAGACTTGTCACACGCTCCTTGAGGCACCTCTTACGTCTCTTGGTTTGCTCACTATTTTCCACTGCCTGCAAGGACATACTAATACTTTATGCTTACAGGAAATGTGGGAAGCTTTCTGAACACTTGTTATTCATTAATCTGGCAAGCTATTGCTGTATTAAGGTGATAAATGGGAAAACTGAGGCACAGAGCAATTAAATGACTGATCTATGACAAACACAGTAAGCTGTGGACAAATCTGGAGTAAAAGTTCTGAGTGCTGAGTGTAAATAAGTTCAGCACCTCAGAGAAAAGTTACTCTAAGAGAGGAAAAATTCAGGAAAAGTGTTACTTCTGACGATAGGTATCGTCTGTGTATGTTTGGGCTGCCACCAAAGGAAAATGACCTTTGGTCCCTAAATATCTTTCACCCTGCTGTCTTTATCTGGCTGTTTCAAGTAGTTTAAGACATTTTGTATTTGATTATCATCTAGAGGCTGTTAATTTTACCCCATTTCTCCTTTCTGAGCTTCCACAGCTCATAAAAGGTCAGGTTGATATTTACACCAACTAAATAGTCCACTGATTCACCAGTCAGTTGTAGCAAGACTCATTCGCTTTTATTTGTTTTCCTAGAAAATAATTTCTCTACTTATCTGCCAGTGAAGATTATACTTCTCCACTGCAGATTAGTAAGGTAAGAGGTATTTGTAGAGGACTGTAGAGAGACAAAGCAACACAGAAAGGTGTCCATGCAGTGCTGATATTGCTGATGAAGGCAGCTTGTGTGCTTGAAGCAAGAGAGTGATCTACACTCTGAAAGTGAGACTCCATCTCTCACTGTGCTCCTTCTTTCCTTCCTTCAGCTGATGATTCTCACCAGTTGAGATTTATTTTTTCCCACACAGAGCTGGTGAAGAGGACAAGAGGTAACAAGGAACTGACAGAAAGAGTGAATACCAAATTTTTAAAAAAAAGGCTAGCAGATGTTATGCAAAAGCCTATATCTGACAAATGCAATTCTTCCAATTTAATGGAGTCTCTCTTTTCTTTCTAACAGATGCCCTCAAGTGGGCTGTAGGCATGTTGATGTCTACATCAAAGAATCAGATCTTGTACCAGATGAAGCACTTAAAAGAGTGATTGACAGTCAGAATAAACTAAGCTGGTCAACACAGGACAAGTGAGCTGGATATGCTACTGCCACAAAGAAAATTTGTTATTAGAGGTCTTGTGAGATAAGTTGCTGATTCTAAATAGGTTGTATAGCTGATTGTTATTGGTTAAGTGTTTCATTTATAGGTAAATCATTGTTAAATGTTTCATTTATAGCTGTAGTTGAAGGTCTCTGTTGTAAGTGAAAGCATTTTTTGAACTCAGGAATATAAAGAATTCCAGTTAAACTTGCTTGGGTTTTTTTCTATCTTCCTGAATTTCTAAAAGCTTGCATTTGGTAAATAAAGCATGTTTTGCAGCATTTAAACTTCCTTGTCCGTATGCTAGTTTTTTTTCAGTGTATTAGAGATGCAAATCCTGCCAGCATGTAATAATGAGTGTTTTGCTCTATATTGCAGATGGTTCTGTTACTGTCTCTGTAACTACTGGGAATGCTTGGAGTAGAGCACTGTGACCAAGGATTTTCAGTGCTTGGGACCATGTCCATGTTTTAACACAAACCTTGGAGATGAATTTTCAGAAAGTTTTGCACACTTATACCTTGTCTGTGGTCACAGAGAACAACCACTCAGCTTTGAGGATCTTGGCCTTGTTTCTATAATTTTTGAACTCTCTACCCTGACTTGTGCTTTTTCTTTTGAAATTCAGAGGCATTTAATTCAGGCTTTTTGCATTTTGGAGTCCCAGAAGGCTTTACTTTAATACTGTAGGCTGGAAAACTATGATTATTTACAGAGGTATTCCAAAAACTAAATTTTAGATAGTACAAATATATTGTAACCATATGCCTTGGATTGAAAAGCAGTTAATCTCATTTTATATAAGCTTCAGATATCAATGCTTTTGTGCACAGATCCATAAAAGAACTTAAACTCTGTGATATTATTTATTGCCTAAATTGATCTGAACACATCAGGCAGATAAGACATATATATACATGAGTTAGAAATAGCCATAGGTAAAAGCAGCTTGCCTTGGCAGTCAGATGGCAATCATCTCTTGGCATAAGTAAGCAGAAAATACAAGTTTCTTTGAGCTTTGGGATCCTTAGTGGCTAGATGGTATTTTCCTATGTAATTTTTCTGAATTTGCAATCTGACCTTTCATGTAAAATGTAGCTGAGGTACCCATATGCTAAGGTTTTCATTCTGGGTTACTGTTTGCTAACAGCTAACAGCTAACAGCTCTCCTTTCATAGACCATTATTAGCCCAAATTGCACTTAAGAGCACAAACCACTTCAAGCTGAAAATTGTTATTTTGTAATTGAAGAATATTAATCTGCAAGCTGATTTCATAGCTGAAAAAGAGAACTGAACCATTATTACTTGCACTGGGCTTTTGTGTTCAAAACACTTCATGGGAATTGGCTGGCTAATTTTCATTATGTGGTCTAACCCCCGAGGTCCATCTTTTCCCAGCTCAGCAGTGAGCGTGGGTGCTTCTGCCACGGAAGCCCAGCTGAAACAGCTGAAAGGGACTGGGGGGTAGTTGAGCAGTATGTACTTGTTTGTATTTTTATGTGTAAAATCAGGTCCCTTTTAAGATACCGCAGGGCTCAAACCTATTGTTTTTGGGGTGGGTCACCGATTTTCAGTTAAACACCACAAGGGAGAATGTTAACAATAGCATTTAAAAAACAAACAAACAAACAAACAATAGGGAGGGGGAGGGAATGTCCTTTTTGTTTCATCTTTAAGTTTGTAGTTAAATCTATTCTTGAACCATTTCTAAGCAGAACAGTCAGAAACAGAAACTTGCATTGATTAAACAAGCTCTGCAGTTTCTGGCAGAGGTGCTTTAAGATTCTCCTCTTGGATCTAATTCAATCCCTAGTGATAACCAGCCTCCCAAGTTTTCAGATGCAAAGATGTACATACATTTTCTGTGGCCACAAGTGTTGCACCTCAAATTCAGTTTGTGTAGGTGTCTGGGTTGCTTGAGTGTGCCTTCCAATAACACATAACATTATAAATGGTAAATTATACCAAGATTCCTACCAGCAAACCGGTGGCAGCAGGTTTGGTTTGCTACCTGTGGCATTTGTACCAGTATAGCCTTGGATTGCTGCAGTTCCTGATATGGTTTGTTGCCCTCATGTTCCAGTGAGTAATGCTGGGAGATTGCTGTCTTGGTTACACCTTGTTGTCCTACGTGAAAAAAGGCTTGATCCATCACGGTGCTGCACTCAGCCTCTGTTAGCTAATCCCCAGGTAATAAGGTGAACTGTCTGCTTAGGATGATGCAGCTGGGAGAAAAGAAACCAAACAAATCTGAAGCAACACTTTAAATGAAAAGAACAAATAGTCAGTCACTTATGGCCACTCTAAGAGGAAAGGTATTCTTGGATGTTAATATTCCTGCTTCAAAATCCATCATCTTCCTTCTCTCCTTTGCTAGCCTGAGCCAGGCAGTGTCAGTGAATCAGAGAACCTGAACAGCAAGTGAAGTGCTGCCTAAATTCCAAAATCCTTCTTGGTTCCACCTGAAAGAAATGGACTGATTTTTGGCAGCGTTCACCTGCCTAGCTTTAATAACAATCACATCTGAGGTGAATAGGCATGTGTATTTAAATAGAGGTAGGTTTCTTTCTTTTATAAGCAGAGATGCCTCTTTTAAAACATGGCCATGTTATCCAGAAAAAGACGGATACTCCTTCACTTGTGTCAGGGTTGCTGGTGAGAGTACTTGAGTCCCATTAGAATCAGTGATGCACCACACAGATTCAAGTGTTAGAATAAATTGCCTGTGTTTACTGAAATCAATTAATTTCTCACCAGAACGTTTGGCATTTCTGAATTTAAACTATAACATAGCATCCAAAGAATCCTAGTATGATGAATGGTATTTCTTTTCTTTGAACCTGGAACTTGAGCCATCCTGTTGATATTGTCAAGGCTGGTTCTCTCGTTGGTTCTTACAAGTAATTTTCCTCAAATTGAAAGATTCCAGGGTTGGCCATCAGCATCCATTCCAGCTGGCACTTAACTAGGTGGAAGGACAGACTCACCTTGGCAACTGGGGAAGGCTTCTGAGCCTGTCAACTCACCTGGTGCAAGATGAAACCACTACTGATTCACTGGGATGGCTGCAGTTAATGGCAGCTCTTTGCTCTTTCATTTGCAAAGTTTGGGGTTTGTTGTGCAGTTGTGATCTCTCTGCTCCCATTCGTCCCACGTTCCCACTAAACTCTGCTCTGGGAAGAAGTAGCTTGAAAGAGTTAAAGAATAAAAATAAGTGCCTGTGATGAATAAGCTGTGTGATCTGTATGATTCACAGAAGTGGAAACTCAACAGCAGTTAAACCTTCAAATCTTAATCTGCTTTGGCTATAAGATATCATATGTAAACAGGCATATGTTAACAGTTCACAGGGTAATTTGTGTCTCATTGTCTGACGTCATAAATTTTGCAATGATATTTCTAAAAAGAAATTCAGAGGTCAGGTGTTTTTTTTCTTTTTCCGTAAGGTGTGCTTTACAAATGCAGCAAACCTCAGTGTAGCTTAGAAGGATCTGTCACTGAAAACTGGTGAGAATCTGTCTCTGCTAGAGAAGTTCCACACAGTATTTTGAGGGATTACAGAAATGTCTAGGCAAATACCGAATTAAAGAAAAGGCAAGAGAGATCCACATACAACAGCTTTCAGTGGTACCCTGAGGCACAAGCCATTAACACAGCTCACTCTCTCACTTGAACAGATTCTTCCTGTGAATTCTCCATTTTACAACTAGAGAGTCTGAAGTTTTCAAATCAGTGAAGTCATGACGAATAAAGATAAAAACTAATCAGGTGCATCTCATGGAAGATTTAGCACACTTGTGCTAAAAGGAGTGCACATTCCTCTGAATCAAGGACATATTCATCATTACTGCTCTGGAGCTGTGATCTTATTCATTCTAGAAGAATCAAAAAGACTAAGTCAGTGCTCCCTTGAGAAATACCCGGAGCAAAAGCAGGGGCTGCAGGAAGTGATACTGATGACTCAACAGCCAAGGCCAACACACTGCCTTATTTTAGACAATGTCCTCTCGGATACTCATGTTTCCTCATGAGTGGCTGATGACAAAGGTCTTACCTACCTGTGGTCACAAGTACTTCATGACATTTTTCTCAAGTATTGTGGCCAGAGCTAGCTTAGAATTTACTGTGCAACTTACTAAGATTCACTGCCACATCAAGTGAATCTAATCTTCACGTTCCCTAAAAATCTTCATGTATGGATCCTGCTATGTCCATTAACTAAACATTTGCCTAATAGATAGTGCTCTGTTATACAGTGAAGAAGATGCACTTAGAAAAGGGCTTCCTGGAGTGGAAAATGTTAATATCCCAAGGACAGGTTTTCCTTTCTATTACTACAGCCAAAGCCTTAAGCTGATGGCTCCTCACTACAGGTACAGACTAGTACTGACTGCAAGTTCCAGGTCTTCCATAAATAATGATTTATCTGCTGGTCATAAAGTACTTATTGTTAATACATAATATTTCCAACACCTGACGTGGTCACAGAATGCTCAGAGGAGAATCCTGTGTGTAGGTGCCAGCAGATTCTAGGCTCCCAGCCAGTAACTATGAAGAGCAAAAACATTAGATTGATTGTTAAGCAAGTAAAATTCTGGAACGGGTGTACATCATCCAGTAGATACCCATGTATGTGCTTAGCCTCTTGATGCATGAATAATCCCAGTGACTTGACAGGACTGCAGCAGTGTGCAGAAAACACAGTGTGTTTCATCATTTCAAAGCACTGCAGAAAAGGCTGTGGTGGGCTGAGAAGAGAGCCTGCCTCTCTTGCTTGTTCTGATGTTAGTCCAGACCCAAAGACGGAGCCTGAAAGCACGCACATGAATTGAATTGCATGGGAAGCTTACCAAAGGAAGTGTTTGCTTGTAAACTCAGTATGAATAGGATCTTCTCTGACCGCAAGGGAAACGGAGACACTCATTCACTGTCCGCTTGTGCAATCAACTTCTGAAGTAAAAACAGGATTTGAGGTCTAAAACCTGAACCTTCACACGTCTTTCAGGCAACAGAAGAAGCCTTCATGCTCTTCAGTTAGCAAAGGAACAAAGTCAGGAGGTGTGGCTCATAAGACTCCTTGGATTTGATAACAACAGGCTTATCAAAAGGGAATCATTGAGAGTTCGAGCTACAGCAGCCCTCAGAGCAGCTTTTGTGTGGGCTTGAGGGGAGACATCTGAACACCATTCCACTGCACTCCTTTTGATGTCACTACATGCTCGTCATGTGTTTTATATCTTAGCGGAGAATCTGCCGCCAAGTTCCACAGTGTCTGAGGATGGCTGTGGGTTATCACAGATGCTGTTCTGCTATAAAAAACATTACTTTTAGTTCTTTATCACCTGGCCATACGTCTACTCTTTGAGCCCCATCTGTGCAGGGTAATTCTGTATACCAGTAGATTATAGATGACATGCTGGTTTAAAATCGTTGGCTTTCAATCTAGCAGTAGTTTAATTTTCATTACATGGCTTGAGATAACTTTTAAAATAAAGATATTTATTTTTCATACTTTACCAATAGTTTAATATTAGCCAAAACATTTGTGTGCCTTGCCTCTCTCATCCAGTAACTAAAATAAAGACCTTTTAATTTTTTCCCGTAGCAAGCAGCCAGTTTATTTATAAGTGCCCTAATCTAATAGAGATTTATTCTGTGTGTCCCATGAGACATACTATCAAAGTTACCAGACCTGTCCCAAGCACTTGGGAAGTGGGGAGATGGTTACACAATTCTCATTGCCTCTGGCTGCTCTAGTTATAAAGGGTCAGAGAACTGGAGCAACAGAGATAATTTTGTGAGTATCTAATGAAAAGCAGCTGCTCAGGTGAGTGTAAGCACTGACTGAGGGCAAGGCAGGTAGATGCTTGAAAACCATGCAACAAAAATTCCCTTAAACAAAATAACAGGAAAGGGAAGATCAGTGCCTGAGCACTGAATTCTGGATTCTTCAGTCTTCATCTCACAGATGCACTAAGCTGCTTGTCTGTTTCAAAAAAAGAGAAAAAAAAAAATATGTGAAGAACAATATTCACCTTGCCACAGTTCTGGCAAAGCTGTGCTGGGCAAGACTCTTCCCTCTGCTAGGATGTGCCCATTCTGTGATACACATCCCACAGGCTCTCTTTCTGCTGCAGTCCCACATCCTTGCCTAGCAGCTGGGACTCCAGGAAGTGAGGAGACATCGAACACTCCTGCTTGCTTTGACTGGCCTTTTCCAAGGCAGGATGTCCTTTGACTGAGAGCCCCTCAGACTTTAGTAGTATTGGGAAGGTGCCTGTTGCACACTGTTGTCCTTTGCCAAGCATAAAGACCATTGAACTGTACTTCCAAAGGTCATCCCTGCCCACCCCACAGGTACCAAGTCCCTTTGGAACATCAGGGCTGAGTGATGGTTCCTTGTATTCTGCTGGTTCACTGCAGCTTATTTTTTCTGACACCTGGATAGCAGGACTCATCCACAGAGTCAATGTTTTATCCCAGCATTAGGTCTGTAATTGTGCACTGATCTGTTCTCCACAATGATTTTCAGCGCTGTCCACTGGAGATTTGTAACATTGCCCTGGTTCATTTTGAAGGGCTGTAAAGCCATTCAGGCACAAATTTACCACAGGCACAACTGGGAATTACCATGGTAGTATTCATCACATATGCTAAGCAGGTAGACCCTGAAAAGTCTTCTTTGGGGAAGGGGGAGATAGAATGATAAAGGCTTGTGCAGGGACTAGAGGAAAGACCCCAAAAGATAGACTCTGATTTCAGGAGGAGACTAATGCAGCAGATAAGCCTGGATGCTTAAAAGCCAGTGGTATGACCTGCAACAAACTGCTATGGCAAGTGTGGCAGCCCCATTTTCTGCAAAAATCTTCTCATACTGAAATGCTGTAACAATTTTTCACAAATCTCTTCCTGGAGTTCCTCCTGTTCTCAGCACTAGTTCTTAACCAAACCAGGGTTGTATGTGAGCACTGGCAGAGATGGGCAAGGAGGACCAGCTTCAGCCCTTTGAGAAAGAGCATGTCATGCAGGACACCATCCTTGGCATCCTTTTTTTCATTTGGGGAAATTAGAAAAGCCAGAAAAACTAAAGTAGGAATCACTTCTCTGCTCTGCATCTTGAAATTAATTTGGTGGGGATGGAGGAGAATCTGGATGTGGCTCTTTTCCTGTGTTCTGTACCCAAAACATAAGACTAACTTGAGTAATAATTGCTACTATATGCTTAGCCATGACATTAATGCTTTGAGTACCTCACAGCTTGCCAGGCATTTTGAAAAATCACCAAAGGTTTCCTTCTGTCAAGAACTTCACCCATTTTACAAAGACCTGTGAGATTTAGGCTTTGGTTAGACTCAGTCACATGTAGACAGTCAGTTGTAATTTAGTCAACTAGAAGAGGGCACCCACCAGCGCTTCTGGGATGAATGCCCCAGGGTTTATCTTTTCCTGGCCTTTGGGGACTGCATGCCCAGTTTTAGGGCTCCAGTTAGCAGGGACACACATACAGAGCATGAAATTGCTGTAATCCCTGTGAGAAAAGGCTGCCCAGGCACCAGAATGTGGCAGGACTGTGAGGTACAATGCTGTGTGTACCTCTGCTCTCCTCACCTGCCAGGTGTTTTCTGGGGGAGCCAAGAAGACCAGAGGTGCTTTTTTCCCTTCCTCAGGACCAGTGGGTGCCATCCCCCATTTGGCTGCCAGTGGCTTGAATCAAGCACTGTGCTCAGGTGCCACTGTGTCCCCGTGGTTTTAAATGAACCGGAGGCTGGGCAGATGAAGGACGCAGCTTCCAACGTGTGCAGTAGATCCTCAGTATAGCCCTTCTCCTCAGCAGGGACAGTGATCTGACACAGGAGCTGAGAAGAAGATCTTTGGGAGAGTGAGGACACTGACACCTTCATTCCTGCTCACACTGCATCTCAGTTTTGAGAGAGCTACAGGGGATACTGGTATGAATGCCCATGGAGGTCCATTGCATGTCTGCACCCTTCCCCTGTCCCCAAAGGTACTGACACCCTCCCCCCACACACCCCTTGTGCTGTCTCAGATGTAGGAAGCGGCCTGCAGGTGTGGCATCCTACCTGCTAAATTCACCCCGCAGCAGCATTCCAATCTTTAAACTTCCAGGAAGGGAAAAGTAAAACAAAAGGTCTGATAGATACTTGCATGTGTTTTACCTATAAGAGGAACCAAATAAAATACTGTGCTTTGAGAGTTGTGGTGAATCACTCAGAAAACAATCTACAGGCATTAATGGAATTGTATTTTGTATTTCGGGGGGGGGGGGGAATGCAGGCCCTGGGATATCCCTTTATGGCATATGCGTTTTATGTTTAAATGCATTAATGGGACTGCTATGCTGTGAGTCATCCCGCACAAGAGTTTCATGTGTTTCTTAAAATACACTAGAAGTAGCTGAAGGCATGCATGGGTTTGCTGTGCAGTTATCTATCAGGAATCTGAGCAAATACCTGCATGTGTGGCATCATGGGCTTCAGAGCTGGGCGGCCCATCCTCGGCCCTCTCTGCTGCTTGTACAGACCTGGGCTGGGGAAACCAAAACAGAATAGGAATTGATCCTACTGAATAACAAAACACAGGGTCCCTTGTGTTAATATTAGGGAAGCCTCAGCACTAAATTACAGAAAATTTGCATATATATAAACAGAAATCTGGAGAGTTTCCTTCTGAAGCATTCTTGTCAAAATGACAGCTATCTGCTTTTTTTTTTTTTCCCCAGGGATGATTTGTTGTCTGGTTTTGTATATATATATTTTTTTCATTTACTATCAGTCCTGGCTGTAAGTCTATTTACTACTCCTTTAAAGCCACATTTCTGAACCTTATGGAGCCCTTCTCAGTCTGCTCCTCACAGGTCACTTCAGCTGCTGGCTGCTGCCGGGATCTCTGAGCTATTCCTTTTTCGGACAGTAGATAGTTTTAACATGGGAAACACCCAGGGCCAAGTATTTCTGATGGTGCACATTACGTCTACGCTCATGAGCAAACGCTTATGCTCACACAACAGCGTCGTGATGCAAACCTTGGGGTGAGGGATGGTTATGTAGTGATTAGTGAAAAGTTAGAACTGGGGCTGGGAACCTGCAATTGTATGGACGAGAAGATGCTGGAAAGGAAGGTGGCCTTGCTTTCTCGAGATAATTATCTAAGGTCGAAGGGGGTCCCCGCCGCCCCGCCCGGCCCCGCCAGGTCCCGCGGC
>VYXD01001224.1:2126925-2210707 GCA_013397195.1 Hylia prasina | reverse complement strand
GATCGCCTCCTACCTGCTGCTGCCGCTGGCCGAGCGGGAGCAGGTGTCCAGGGCGCTGAGCGTCAGCTCGGGCCGGGAGCTGCGCTGCAAGGTGAGCGGGAGCCGCGCGGGTGGGGAGCGGGTGCTGCAGGCGCGCCCGGCCCGGGGACAGCCCTGCCGAACATCCTCCCGCTGCTCCCCGGCTGGGAACGCCCGACCAGCCCCCGGCGGCGTTTGCACGCCCTGCGAGTGAGCTGGGACTCCGGCTTACCTCGGAGCGCCTTTCCCCCAAAGGCTGTGGGAATGGTGGTTTGTTTTAGTTTCCCCCCCAACCTTTCAATATAAAACGAACAGGGAGGGTCTCGGTAGCCGCTTCTGCCGGTCCTGCCGAGCCTTGGCTCCCTTCCAGCTCCCTCGTCATTGTTTGCGGAGAGTTGCTACGCGAGCTGCAGCTTTCAACGCCCTTGAGAATGAATTTGGGTTTAATTTCCTCTATACAGGTGTTCCCCCTCAAACACTACCAGGACAAGATCCGACCTTACATTCAGCTGCCGTCACACAGAAACATAACCGGGGTTGTCGAAGTCATTCTCGGGGACACCAAGGCCTACGTGTTCTTTGAAAAGGACTTTGGGGACATGCACTCCTACGTGAGGAGCTGCAAGAGGTTGAGGGAAGAGGAGGCTGCCCGGCTGTTCAAACAGATTGTCTCTGCTGTAGCTCACTGCCACCAGTCAGCCATCGTACTTGGTGACCTCAAGCTCAGGAAATTTGTCTTCTCTAATGAAGAAAGGTAAGTGGCTGTCAGCAGCCAGCCCTGGGGTGAGTGGGGAGGGAGGAATGCCACATCCAGAGACACAAAAAGCGTCCCAGGGAGTGGAAACAGCCCCGTCAGCCGGGCATCACCTGCGAGCAATCCGAGTAGGTCCTCATCACGTGTGTGTAGTAGGTCACGGATCTAGCCGGTGCACACTCCCTCTTACTTAGATCTTGACTGATGAAAGGGAGGAAGCTCGCCGGGAGCTTCCTCTCATTCAGCAGAAGTTCAGTGAAACCCCCTGGCAGACAAAGGGATGCTCGTTAGCGCCAGAAGATGTCATGTGTGCCACTCATTCAGTGTCAAATGAATAAAAGGCGGCGGGGGGGCGAGGCTGAAGTGCTGTGCTGGGAGGGGGAAGCAGCCCGGCTGGGAGAGCAGGAGGTGTGAGGGGCTGGAGCTCTGGTCCCTCCTCGGCAGAGTTGCCTTGTGACCCACGGTGGAGCCACAGCACTTGGGAAAGGTCTCCTTGCTGAACTACCCTGCTAATGAGAGTGATGCTGCTGTGCCCTTCAAGGCTTTTATCCCTCCTCAACTGCTGTGCTTTCCATGCCCCCTATGCCCGTGGATTGTGGGCACACACAGGAGGGAAGGTGGGACATGGTTAAATAATGCTTTGGGAATCCTGCATCAAAGAAAATCACTTTAGTAAAACTTAGCCTAAAGCCGAGGTTCATAGAGGAGATCACAGAATCTAGTTGTTAAATTTAGATTAGGGAAATAATTCAGTATTCCCCTGGAGTGTGTGCTGCTCTTGCAGTGCTTCACCACACATGGCAGAGTTAGAAACGTAGCAAAACTGACTCTTCACTGGCTGCTTATCCGAAGGAATGTTACAAAACTAAGTAAAAGGTGTAATGGAGTTGTGCTTAATATCATAAAAATGTAAGGTGATATTACCGATGCAAAAGAAAAGGGATTTTGTTTTGTTAAACTGGGCTAATGATTCTTCAGGATACCTTTTACGAATGTGATAAGAAAATTAACCATCACTGCTCCTCTGAAACAGAAACAGCCATATGTTGACACGTAAAGAAAGCTATTCCTTTGAAGGAAACTATTGCACCTTTTCCCTCCCATAAGAAGATGAAACATTTGTTGAAATGTTACGTTGCACACAGTCTCGCTCATTTGGAAATAACGTGTTGCACAGACGATGTCATGTGCATCACATTTGGCAAGAAGAGGGTTAAGCAATGGCAGGCGAGCGGGCTCTCGCACAGGTGCAGTTTCAGGGCTCCCGCAGCCAATCCCGGGCCCACGGTTCTCGTTGAGTCATATTTTCCGTTTGCAGAACCAATGGGTATTTGCCGAGGTCAGGCTGAGGACAGGCTGAAGCCAACATATCTACACCCCAGCAGGCTGCCAGGCAGTGCAGAGCCCTTCCAGGGCTGGCTGATGGCTTCCCTGCCAAGGGGAGTTCCCCTTATCCTCCAAAATAGGAGGTTGGGGTGGACCCATCTCCACCTGGAGATGGTGGGTGCGGTGATATGCTCCAAAAGGCAAAACAAATAAATTACAAACTAAAATGAAAAAAACAAAAGCTCAGGAAAGGCAGTGATTCTCACCAATGCAGAGGGCAGCTGGGCTTTGTGATTTGTGGAATCACGCAGCTGGATGCTGTTTGCTCAAAGCCTGAATGGCACATAGTGGCTGTAAGGTGCCATGTCACCAATTAGCCCCCTGCAGTGGCACTGCAACCTGCATGGGTAGACAGTGACTTGGTGTTCCTCAAGAGTCCTCCATGTTGTTAAAATCCCCAGTTGATAAAAAAACATGAGCGTCACGGAAGGCTGGCCGGATGCACACAGCAGCACTTCCATTACACATTCTCAGGAGTCTGGGCAACATCTCTGCTGCAAGTTAAGAGGTGTTTCCTTTCTCAGTGCCAGTGTGAGAGAGCATGGGGCCGTGGCAGGGGCTTGCTGTGCTTGCTTATGTGACTGCATGTTGCTATTTCTCACCTGTGGCTTCCTCTCCTGCCTTCCCTAGGACTCAGCTGCGTCTGGAAAGCCTGGAAGACACACACATCATCAAAGGTGAAGACGATGCACTCTCAGACAAGCACGGCTGCCCGGCATACGTCAGTCCTGAGATCCTAAACACAACGGGGACTTACTCTGGAAAATCGGCCGATGTGTGGAGTTTGGGAGTGATGCTCTATACGCTGCTGGTGGGACGCTATCCCTTCCATGACTCGGACCCTAGCACTCTGTTTTCCAAAATCCGGCGTGGACAGTTCTGTATTCCTGACCACGTCTCCCCCAAAGCTCGCTGCCTCATCCGCAGCCTCCTGCGGCGGGAGCCGTCTGAAAGACTCACTGCTCCAGAGATCTTGCTTCACCCTTGGTTTGAGGCAGTCTTGGAGCCTGGATATACAGACCAGGAGACGGGAACTTCAGATCAGATTGTCCCAGAATATCATGGAGACAGTGATGATATTAGTTCCTTCTTCTGCTAACCCCGAAATCTCAAAAACCTCATCAGTTCTTACCTCCGGCATCTTCGTAGGGTTTCATTCTTCCACATCTGCAAATTCAACAGCATCTTAAAGTGCCAGTATGGTCAGAAAAGTGACCTTGTGTAAATGAATGCCAACCTGGAGATCTCCACTCCCTAAGTGTACTCAGAGTTCCATCCTCCTGCTCTGCTGGTCAGTCCCACCAGCCCCGGAGGACCCATGCAGCTCTGTGAGAACTGTCTGGCTCTTCTGCCTCCCACATCCTCCGGTGTAACTGGTCACATCTTGGCTGCAGAGTCTTTTGTCTGGCAAGGTGTGGGATGGAAAGGCAGCTCCTTCTGCTTTCCTGCAGCGGCTGCTGAGGTGTGGAGCCCTGGCCACGGTGTGTAGGGGCAGAGGGGCACATGGCAAACCTCTACCTGAACAAATCTGATAGAAATGGTTAAAAGGGGAATCGACCCGGCGTGCCCCAGCAGCCACCTCACAAAGCAGCTCTCTGACTGTAAGCATACATTAATGAGGGAAGGAGGTCTTCACCCACCACGGCCAGCTCTCTGCTCGCTGCTGCTCCTCCAGCTGATCCTGCTTTCAGAGGTGTGAAGCTCCTAGATCCTCCTGTAAGACAAATCACTGCTGTGGCTCTTTCTGAAGCAGAAACCAGTGGATCTCCCAGCCAGATCCACTCTGATTCCATTTGCTGACCAGGAAAGCATTTTAAATAGACTTAAGCCTCGTGTTAGCACAGTGTAGCCTATATAACGTTATGCCCTCAGCGAGCTTGTCAAGTAGCAGGTCTCGTTAGCTCCGAGTGCCAAAATGTATCTGTTTACCAAACTGTAACACTATCGGCTGGGGCGCCTTTCCCTGGGAAAGGATAAGGAGTGTCTTGTACAGTACCTGTAAACATGGCCATGTTTTTCAACCGGCTTAACTCTTAAAAATACCACATCACCTCCTCTTTCCCCCTCCACCCCCAAAAAAGTTAGTCTTAAGAGTAAAATTTCTGTACACCCTTAGCTGATTATTCAGGTATGCCATTTGCCTCCAGCCTCCCTGCCCCCCCCCCCTTTTTTTTTTGCATGATTATTCATAGTCTTTCCAATATGTGTGGATAATGAATATATCTGAATCATTAGCTTCCTGGGTTGGGGGTAAGTAAAGCTTAGTCCTGCCTAAAATTTCTGCTTCGTTTCACATGTGTCCAATGGTTTATGCAGAGATGTCCATTCACCCTAGGCAAGAGTGCGGCTTCTGAAATGGCCATGAGGTGGGTGATGCACGTTCCCAACACCACCCAGTTCGAGTGAAGTCGTTTTAAGCGTTAACCCTGGCAAGCTGCAGTCCCACCATGCGTTGCGAGAATACCATGTATACCTCATGGACTGTGTACTCTGTACATACCTTACTGTTTGGGGTTTTGTTTTCTTGTTTTGTTGTACTTTGTCCTAATAAGAGGTGTTGAAGAGCAGTTTAATGTGAATTATTGTTGGCAATACTAACTTGACAGAATCATGAGCATTAAGAGCAGAGCGCTTCAGCTCTCCGTTGCACTAAACCTCTCATGATTGCTTGACATTTGTATCTGTGATACAGTTTAACCCTTCTATGAAAAACAGTACAATTGTATATATTGGTAGAAAATTCTGCCAGAAAAGCTAAAAACACTATGTCCAATTTGTACATATGTATATGTCTGTGGAAACCTGGATGATAAAGTCTGACTTGTAGAAAGTTTTAATAAACTTGGTTTCATAATGTTTGTCCCCATTTCTTGCGGTGCCTCAAGAGGAGTGCAGCTCAGTGTGTCTGTTTTAATCTGAAAAAATGGGGTTTGGCCTCAGAGACTATCAGCTCTTCTGTGCTGTATATATGCATTCCATCATGCCTTAACCGGAACTTCCTCAACTAAGCCTGGCGTTGAATCCCCAGGGACGCTGGGGGCAGGGGATGGATCCTGCCTCTTGTGGAGGTGGAAAGGGCTTGGGATGTCACCAGGGTTATGTGAAATGGAGTATCACGCTCTTCTGATGAACAACGGGGAGAGGAGTTAGAGCTCTGCTTCTGAAATTTAGAAACTCTCTTGCCTTTCAGCCCATGCATTTGTTTCCCTCTGTGCCCTGTGAGCAGAAAATGCTGTAGCACAGCAGGGCTGTCATCCTGCACCTGTGTGCCTGGGAATGTGATGCTCCAGCCAGTGGAAAATGCGATCTCAGATGTCCAAAAGTGAGCAGCCAGAAGGAGGGGCAGCAACCAAGAGCATTGGTGTTACAGGGAGCTGGAGCTCATGGGCAGAGGCTTGACCCCGCTGCTGGGAGGCAGCACAGTGCTCTCATTAAAATGAAGGGAAAGATTATTAGAGCTGCTTTTCTTTGTGGTGAGAAGAGAGAAGTATAAATAGCTGCAGTATCAAGGTTAGAGAATGTGCTTTCCTGAAAGAGATCAAGCCACCCTTGCAATCCACCCGGAGCGGTGAGATCATCGCTCACAAGTGGAAAGGAGGAGGAAGAGAGTCTTGATTTTTATTTATACTTTGCCTCATGTTTAACTTTGTCCTTTTGCTTGAAATCTGTTCAGCGGAGCAACTGCTTCTAGGCAGCTTCTTGAGAAGGAGCAACTTTAAAAACAGTTTTACTTTTAGAAGGGAAGTGGAAAGTGAAAAGGAGGGAATAGGGACCTGGTCAGTGATAAAGCAAAGTGCACTCACTTTCATGAGTTACCTTGACTCCCACTCTGAGAAGCCAGTGATCTGTGCAGTAAGCATATTTTCTTAGCACTTGCTGAGTGAATGTCAGACACCAAAATATCTCAAGTTACATTACTGATGTCATTCTTGAAAGACTTGTAAAAATATGTGAGCGGCGTAGCCTGGCTGATTAAATTACCCCCTTCCCTACCATGCTTTCAGGCTTGGACAGAAGCCCTGATGCATCTTTTCAAAACAACTGCAGGAGGTTCGTATTTTAGTGAAACTTTGAAAACTTTCAAAACACTTTTTCCTCCCCTTTGCAGTTAAGTCACCCATAGTAGGTGAATGTGTAGGTCATCCCGTGACTTTGTTTCACATGAGCTGCGCTGCAGAGCAATTAAAATAAACGCCAAATTGTAGTAACATCTGCAAACAGCCTCTGTATTGCTTTAGGGATTATAATGCAACATCCGTTTGTACAGCAGAATAAATTGCTATTGCTTCGTTACCCCATCGTTTGTATTATTGTATACAAAGTTTCAGAACGTGTTGAAAGAACCAGCATATTAAGTGATTAAACTTTGATGGTGGGTGTGAGAACTTTGATTTATGCAATGCACACATTTCTTTTTGAGAGAGTCATAGTTTGTCTATTTTTAAATGGTCCTTTTGGCTGAGGACCACATGAATCTTTTATGTATTTTGCAGACCTGGTCACCATTTTCACCTTGAAATTGACCTCTCTGAAAAGTGCTGGAAGACTTCAGTCCTGTGTTGTTGCTAAAAACACAGGAAAAGCTGAGGTTTTTCACAACATCCTAGTCTCTGTCCTAAGCCAGCATCGAACCACCTTCCAGTCAGGATAGATCTTACATCCTAAGTATGTATTTTTATCAACTCTCAATACTTCAGCTGCATTTTAGGCACCAGTTCAATAATTTTCTTTTGAAGTAGCACAGCAGAATTTGTAAACCAGCTTCCTCTGAAAGTGCCAGGTAAAATAGCCAGCTCAGCAAGCTCAGGTTTAAGGTCAACATCTCTGCCAAGCAGGTGATACTAAGGTTATTTGCAGTCAAAAAAGGACTGGTAGAGGTTCGGCTCTACCTATGCTAAACAGTGCCCTGATTTTAATAGAACATCAAGTCAGGCAAAGGCACTTCTGCATCAGTGTAATATTTATGAAAGCAAAGGGACGAAAGAACAGGCTTATTTTACAGATGTACAAGAGGAAAATTCATCGCCCTTGGCTGGATCATAAAGCCAGTGCAATACTCTCCTCTAGTTCTCCTTTAATGCACTGAGGGCAGGCCTGACAGATATTCTGAGAAACACTTTTTATTCCAGCAGTGCTGAGTGCACTCTGTCAAGCAATTCTCAACAGATTAGCTCTTTATAGAAAACCAAATTTTTTTCCCTACTTTTTTCATGTTGTTGCATTCTGTCAGGGAAAAAAGCCAAACATTCAGCATTATGGCAGTGCACAGATTTAGCAGCACAAAGAAATATCCTATGCAAATACTTCTTACAAAGATGTTCTAGTGAGCATTGAGAAGAATAACTTGACATATAACCACGGTCTGAATTAATCCCTTGCAAAAAATGGCTTTGTTAAATCCAATGTCCCAGAAGTATTGTTGATAAAAGTACCATGAAATTTGCAACAGTTCTTGCCATGATTCCTCCATAACTTGCAAAATCCTTTTCTCCAAGTGAAATCCAGAGTTCAGATTTCAGACAGGATCAACTTTGTTGCAGCAAAATGAGAAATCCTTCAGGATATGAGTTCACAGCAGCATCTTTTTCTTTTTTGTGAAGCCAGCTATTTAGAAAATGCCTTTAAGAAAACTCATTAGTTTTCATTGCCCTGCATGTATTTATTTACAGTATTTAACCAGCTAAACAAGCTAATGTGCAGCACTTCATTTCCTAATTTGGCTTTGAAACTGGAGCAGCCGAAGTATCAATTACATTCTGTCAAATGCAAACATTAACATAACTGTATGAAGCAATCATGTTTCTAACAACAGCAAGCACTGCCCAGAGGACCAAAATAAATAAAATTCATAGAGCAAGAGGTAACGCTTTTCTTTAAGGCAGGATTAGGGCTGGCGAGCGCCCGGGCGCTTCCCTCTGCGGGGCCGTTTGTCTCGCAGGGCTGTGCAGGCTCCAGCACTGAGGTGGAGGTGATTAATAAAGCACTTGCTCACCAAGGGCACGGTCTCATCACGGCGGGTGTGGATTTCTGCCTGCAACTCCCACTGTTATTAATGGTTAATTAATGTGTAATTTGCAGAAAGAGATGAAACTGGGACCTCGTTGGTGTGTTGTGAGCACACACACACAGGCTTATCATTCGAAGAAATATCAGGGTGACACGCAGGGTGGGTGACAGAAAATAAGTGTGGCGTGAATCAGCTGCCCTGTGTTTATGATACGGTGCTGTTGTGGGAAAACATTCACCTCCATCAACTACCGTCTCCTGCCAACAACAAAAGTTGAGTTTGATAAATTATTAGTAGAGATGTTCTCAGTGGCTTTGCTTAGATTTTACTCCTCTTGCGCAAATTGCAGATTAGGAAAGGATTAAGTAACAACAGTGTGGCTAAAGTATTACACATTGTGCTGGCAATTAGCCAAAGAATGTAGCATGCAAAAGCTGACATTGCCTAAGAAATCAAATATAGCTCTGGTCACCACAGAAAATGACTCTTCTCCACCACCCAAGGTAGTTGCTCAGTTTCTTTCCTGCCTCACGCAGAGCCTTGCACCAGCAAATTGTTCATTACAGAACTTTCTTTTCCTTTTCATGGTATTTTTAATTTTTTTTTTAACTTCCTGGTAGTGAAAAAGCCACAAATATTTAGATGAATCGCAGAAACCATAAATGTAATTGAGTGTAAAGCCATTGTTTGGCCCTGTGATAACATCCATGTCAAGTCTCAACTTGTCAGATTCATAGTCTCGCTGAGGTTCAAATACCACGTTTCCTTTGCTGTACTAACAACTGGAGACAAAATTCCCACATAATTTTGGGCAAAAGGCTGTACGAGACTCGCACACCCAATGATAATAACTCTGCAGATGGGCAGTGGGATACCTGGTATGAGCAAGTGTTCCCCCCAGTGACTAATGGCAGCAGAGTTAGGCTCACATAGTTCAGCCAGCAGCCTCTGTTGCTAAGCAGGGGGGCAACAACCCTCAAACATCAGGCAAAAGTGCAAACCCCACCTGATGCATGTATGAAATTTTTGGCTGACAAGGATGATGGGGAACCCTGCTCCTTCCCACCCTCATGCTTGTGCCCAAGCTGCCTGGATCTGGGGGAAGGCAGGATGCTGTCAGGCCAACAGGTCCATCTGGCCCCAGGAGAAGCACGTGCACTTGTCTGATGCCTACAGATGTGCATGGGAGTATGGCAGGTGCCCATCAGGCACCTCCTGTGGTGTTTCCCTGCAGCACAGGGACACAGTACCTAAAGGCGACCTACAGGAAAGATGGACTGGAACTTGTTATAAGGGACTGTAGTGAGAGGACAAGCAGTAACAGTTTTAAGCTGAAAGAGGGTTGGTTTATGTTGGGAAGAAATTCTTTACTGTGAGGGTAGTGAGACACTGGAACAGGTTGTGCAGAGAAGCTGAGGATGCTCGAACCCTGGAAGTGTTCAAGGCCAGGCTGGATTAGGCTTTGACCACATGGTCTAGTGGAAATATCCCTGCCCACAGTGGGGGTTTGGAATTACATGGTCTTTAAGGTCCGTTCCAACCCAAAGACACTGTGGCCTTTGATACCCACCTTGGTATTTAACCATCCTCCAAGGACCTTCCTATGATTGGAAGCCTTGCTTGGCCCTTGCTTTGACTCTATCTGTACCTTGAGGTCTCAAAATCCTGCTTCAAACAACAGCAATATAACAGGAATGACTGAAGAGGAGCAGCTGGCCCAGATTTGGAGGATCTTTTTGCTGCCCTCACTCCCCATGGGGACTGGAGGTGACACTGTGCTCTATGCAGGTCAGTAGCCTTCTGAGGCAGCTGCAGTGCCCAGAGTGGTGAGGACTTGAACCCAGTGGACAGAAAGGCTTAACCAGCAAAATCATGGGATTTTTTATCATGGGTCTTGTGATCCTTGATATGTAAGGGCCCTGTCTGCTGAAGGCAATGATCTCCAGGAGATTTTAGATTTTCATGTGAGGAAGAACAAGAAAATGTCCAATTTCTCTGTTGCAAAGAGGGCTTTGAAAGGATGTGTCTGATGAACTCTTTGGACTATTCCCTACTCGTTACTAGTGTCCCAGCCTGATGCTTTGTGCTGCAAAGACGTGCTTGACTGGCTGCCTCATTACAGCAGGCAGTTCTGTCCTTTCATCTGAGCAGCTGGCAAAACAATAAATTAAAAAATAAGGCAAAGTCAGCAAATAGTTTTCTTTCCCCATGTGCAAGGTTAGAGGAACTACTGCCCCTCCTCCAGAATGACTTCCTGACTTAGTAACATTTCTCTCAATCCCCTCTTCTTCTTCCTTTCTGGGCATATGGGGAAAATCAAGATTTGTGTTTTGGGCAGAGAGGGAGCATATTTACATGCTGTGCTGTGGCCCAAGCTCTACATGTATGTGTGCCAACCACAGCCAAAGCCCTGAGCAATCTCCCTCCAGCGAGGGGCAGGGGGGGCTTTGCAGGGAGAGTGCTTCTGTCGTGTCAGGATGGCACCTGCTCCCCAGATAGGAGGTACCCCCTGCCTGCAGGCTCCTCAGGCAAGCCTTGCTGCCTGCAGACAGACAGTACTGCCAGTATTAGCCACTGGCAGGAGATGGTCCATCCTGGGATGTCTAGGGGTGCTGGAGAGAAGATGCTGCAGTGGCATGCAGCATGACCCCAGCACTGGGCATGGCTCTGGATCTCTGGGAGCATTTTGGCTGCTGGGCACAGGCAGAGCTGCTCCGCAGGGCGCCGTGGGCTGAGCTGCTGACCTGGGACTGGCCCGTGATGCACATCCTGCTCACGCATGTGGGCATGAGTCAGAGCCTGAGAGGAAAAGGCCTCACCCAGTGACAGGCAGAGTGGTGCAGGGAGCTCAGGCTGTGTGCTGATAGAACAGATTACTTATTATAGCTGACAGCCTCCCTCGGCAAAATCCCTGCACCTGTGACAACAGGGAAAGGAGTTTGATGCTAGCCAGGTCTCCCACCTCATAGTCAGAGGTTCAATGGAACCTCTACAGGCTGGGTTTGTCAAGGTGGTTCAGTGCCTGCCTTCAGCATCTGCAATCTCAGAGCTGAAGGAGCTGCTGGGGGCTCCCAGCACACACACCCCAAGCTGCTGGCAGTCTCTCCACAGCAAGAAGGCACAGTGAGATTGTTCAGACCCTCACAGATTCCCCTCTGCTCTTGTGAGACTCCACCTGAAATACTACGTTCAGCTTTGGGGCCACCAACATAAGAAGGACATGGATCTGCTGAGCAGTTCCAGAGGATGGTCCTTAAAATGACCAGAGGGCTGGAGCACTTCTCCAGGCTGAGAGAGCTGGTGCTGTTCAGCCTGGAGAAGAGAGGGTTCTAGAGAGACCTTGCAGCATCTTCCTCTACCTAAAGGGTAATACCTTACAGGAAATATGCTGAGGGACTCTTTGTCATGGAATGTAGTGATAGGACAGAGGGGAATGGTTCTAAACTGAAGAAGGGTAGATTTAGATTAGATATTAGGGAGAAAATCTTTACTGTGAAGCTCAAGAAGCACTGGAACAGATTGCTCAGAGATGCTGTGGCTGCCCCATTCCTGGCAGTGTTCAAGGCCAGGTCGGATGGGCCTTTGAGCAACCTAGTGGAAGTGTCCCTGCCCATGGGTCTAGTGGAACGTGTCCCTGCCCATGTCAGGGGGGTTGGAACAAAATGATGCTTAAGGTCCCTACCAACACAAATCGTTGCATTATTCTATGCTGTGCAGAGGCCTCTACAGAAGCAATACAATCTTTATGTCTCTTCTTCCCGTCAGATTGACCTCAGTCTTGCTGTCTTCAGCACCTGACACCTGCCCTTTACTCAGACGCTAATATTCTCTGGGGACTGGAACAGCTGAGTGATGGTCGAGCTGCCTCCTCCCTCCTCGCTGCTTTTCCAGGCAACAGGTGTCCAGAACCCTTGACCCTTACAAATGATTGCATTAATTATTTCTAGAAAATTTCCACTATGGTTTTATAGTGCTTCTTCCAGAAATCTGGTTCATCTTTGCGAGGAAGCCCTTGCATGTCTCAAGCAAAGGTCAGGATGAATCATTTTGGAAAGCACACCAGCTGCAATGGACTCCCAGCACCAGAGGAGTGGAAGCGTGTCCATGGTTTGCCAATTAAACACAAAGCCCTGAACACCCCCACCTCTTCTCGGAGTCAATGGGATGACTTGCATAGAGGAACAGATTCTGGGTATGACTGTAGGCAGTTCAAAAGCCAGTGGTAGATGGATCACAGCAGTAGATGGTCTCAGAGCTGTGGCTTTAAAAGGGTTATTGATTCATTTGGAAACAACTAGCATGAGTGACTTTGTAACAGACAGGATTATTAAGCCTCACCACATGCCAAACATAGAAAACACACAGTTCAGCGCTGCAATTCTTCCAGTGATCATCACATAAAACACCCAACAGGATAAACTACCAATGGACTGGATAATGCATTTTCCTTATATATATTTGTAGCTACCAAGGTATGTGATTTGTTCCTCAAAAACAGTTGGAGAAATTCTTCAGTTAAAGATCTAATAGGGAGGAGAAGCAGTCAACCAAACCAAAAAAACATATGTAGATAGTGATACAGCTTTGATACAGACTGCTGCAGCCATTCAAAAGAAGGAGAAATAAATCTCTCTGAGTGTATATAAAAATGCATGCTTAGAAATCACACAAACAGAGCTTTTCATCTCATATCTGTTTCTATGCTGGGCAGCCTGAGGGAGCTGGGTCTTTCCTTTATGGGCCAGCTGAGCATGCTCCTGGTGACTAGGACACATAGCATGGTACCAATGGAGCCATCTCCAATCCCAGTTTCTCCTCCTTTGCTGGCAAAGTGTCAAAAAATGCCTGGGAGTTATGGAAGCAAAGACAGCCAGGGATGGGAACGACCAGCAGGGCACTGAACTCTCTGCTGTGAGCTCGTGTGGATCCTACCCCTTTGGTGGGAGCTCAAGAGGCTTCACTCAAACCAGATGTCTCTGAGCAAGCAGAGAGCTGCAACTAAACCCTGGCAGCTCCACCAAGCTTTCTGCAGGCATGATTCTGTTTCCATGCTTGGGGTATCTAGTTCCACAGATCCCACATGGAGAAAATCCCCACCCAGACCATAAGGGTGTATCTAGAAATTTTGCTCTGACATGTACTATAATGCACCTACATTCAGTATATACTCAGGAGTTTTGCTCTGGCATAAATTATAACACAACCACTGTAATCTGAAGCAAATCAGACTTGGCCTGAATTCTGTGATGCCATTCTCCTGGGTCAAACTTAGAGATTCAGACTCAGCCTTCACCAGCAGAGCCTGAGGAGCAAACCAGGGAGAAATTCTCCAGTGCATGCAACATTCCTGTATAAATCAATGGAAACTGTAGAGTTTGGCCTGAAGTCAAGATTTCAGGATTTGACCCAATTTAACCTTGGCATAGTTGCCCAACTCTAATTTTTTTACTTTTTTCTGAGGCNTGGGGTTCAGAAGGGCTGTGCTAGCCAGCAGGGTTTTGTTAAAGTTACTTCCACTACTATGGTATTTGTTGGTGTCAGCATTTTGTCCAAAGTAAAGCACTGCTCTGGGCTCTCTGTCAAGGGCAGAGACATATGAGCTGGGGGCAGAAGTTGTGACTCTTCCCATACTTGACACACAGATGGGAAGTTCCTTTTATCGAATTCAAGTGCTGTTTTTTTTTTTACTCACTGGACTGCAATTCAGCCACGTGCAAAATGCAAGAATTGCTCACCTCAGATCCAAGGAGTCCCATTGTGGAAGCTTTATTGGAGAGGCTTTGGGGGAACCAGGAGATCAGATAAGACAGGAAGAAGCAGGACAGGATTACAGCCTTGCAGAGGACTGACCTTTCTGTCCTTTCTGTCCCTTCTTGTTTCTATGCTGAGAAAGGGTCCTGTTTCCCAGGCTGTTTTCAGGAATCTCTTTTGAAGACCTAATACAGATATAAAGATCTCTTTTTCTGTTCACCTTGTAGGTGGACAATAAAAGGCATCATCTCAATCCTAAAGATTTTATTGTTTTAATTACTTCACTATGTCTTGGAATTTACTGTGCTACTACTTGTTAATATGTTCAGTAGAGCACAGGAAATGCCAACACTACTGGAGCTTGATGATGTTTTGTTTCAAGTTTCAGACCCTGACTTGTAAACCTGCATGGTGCAGTCCCTTGGCTCCAGGTCCAGCCTGGGCTGTGTCTGCTGTGACAGGAAGGATGAGCCCAGCGCTGAGGAGTCACTGCAGCCCTGTTGTGCCTATGGAAGTACTGGGAGAGATCACTTGCCAAATACCATCATGGGCAAAACAGACTCCAATTGGAGATACTAATTGAATTTCCTACTAGCAATGTAGAGATAAGGAGAAATAAATCTTAAACACCTTTCCCCCACCCCACCTCTATCCCAAGTTCTACCTCCTGCCCCTCAGTGGCACATGGAGATGGGAATGGGCATATGGTCAGTTCATCACAGGTTGGTTTTGTCACTACTCAGGGAGAGTTGTTCCCCTGCTCCAGCACGGGGTCCTTATGGGAATCAGTCCTCCACAAACTTCTCCAGTGTGAGTCCTTCCCATGGGCTGCAGCTTTTCAGCCCATCCTGGAACCATCTGGCATTGGCTCTGCTTGATATTGGAAAAACTTCTGGTAACTTCTCACAGCAGCCATCCCTGAAGCCTGCCCTCCCACTACCAAAATCCGGTCACAGTCCATTAGGAAAATCCAAGCATATTTTCAGGGAAAACTGGTTTTATTTCCCCCGGGGCAAGCACATGAATAATTTCTTTTGGGTTTAGAATAAAATCAGCAGGATGGCCAGTGGCAGGGTGTTAAGTAGGAGTGGGTTTTAATCCTTTTAAGAGCTTTGATTAGTTTTGATTCAAACTCCCTTCCCTTCACTGCAGATGAATCTGGATGGCTCCTTGGTACTTCATAACAGTTTCTGAGATTTAGACTTAGGATCTGAATCTCTTTTTGCTCCCAACACATCTTCAAAGCTTACTTCCAGCAATGAGACATCCTCTGGGCTCTTCAACTGCAGCTTTTCAGCTGCAGCTTCACTTGCAAACAACTGTGAAAGTAAGAGAAACATGGCCTTTTTTGAAAGTAAAACCAGCCCATGGAGGTTTAAGAGGCATGGGAACACCCGTGTTCAGCACCACGAGATGTTCTGGCACTGGAAATGTTGCACTGTGTTAGGGTGTGTGTCGGCACAAGATGTGCTTGAGAACCCACCATTGCTTTGGCAGGGGGAGGAAGAGTGAGGATGTGGAGAAGACAGCTGGGATTGGAGCAACTGAGGGTGGGAATTTTCCAGATGATGCCAGGAGTGCCTGGAATGCTGGTTGTATTTTATAATTGTGTGGGTGATGCCAGGCCATTGGCCACTTTGCTCCTGCTGCCCCTTGTTTTAATAAGTGATGGCAGCTGAGCCTCCTGGATTATTCAGACTGGGGAAGGGAGGAAAAGGGGTGGCGAGGCATGTCCTTGCCTGACTCTGAGGGTGCACCCAGCCTAATGAAAGCAAAGAAGCACCCTAGAACTCATTAATTGGGCTTTCAAGCATGAGCAGACCATAGGAGGACTTCAGTAACAGTGAAAATCTTGGATTTGTGTAGGAACTTTTTACTTTTAGCCTTTTACTCCCCTTCCTACCCCCTGGCCTGTGACTCAACAACCTTGCACATGAGTGTGTAACCTCAGGCACACAATCATCCTCCAGGTATTATGTCTGTCAGGCAAACAGATTGCTCACACCATCCTATGCTGGGCTGAAAGGACTACAATATAGATTAGGATCAGGATTGCCTTCTGAACATTCTCAGCCTCAAAACAGGTGTAAGGGAAGAAGACATGAGGGAAATTATTTGCCAGTGGAGAATCTCTCCAGGAGGAATTGTTGGATAAATATGAACTGGAGATTGGGATCAGGCAGTTGCTGTGTTGGGCTTTTCCCACTCAGAGGTGGCCTGAGAGCAGCGTTACAGGCTGCAGGCACAAGCAAAGCAAAAATGCTGTTGTATGCATGCATGAAGGACCTGTGCACTCACACACTGAGTCCTAAGAGGGTCTGGTAAAAGGGTAATAAAATAATAAAATCATGGACTCACAGGATGGTTTGGGTTGTATGGGACCTTACATATCATCTGGTTCCAACATGGGCAGGGACACCTCCCACTAGACCAGGTGGCTCAAGGCCCCATCCAATCGGGCCTTAAGCACTACCAGGGATGGGACATTCACAGCATTTCTGGGCAACCTGTTCCACTGTCTCACCGCCCTTACAGTAAAGAATTTCTTCCTTCTGTCCAATCTAAATATACCCTCTTTCAGTTTAAAACCACTCCCCCTTATCCTATCACTACATGCCATTGCAAGAAGTTCCTCTCCATCCCCCTTGTAGCTCCTTTAGGTACTGGCAGAAGCTACAAGGTCTCCACAGAGTATTCTTTTTTCCAGGCTGAACAGCCCCAACTGTCTCAACTAGTCAGCCTGGAAAGAGAACTGAACACACTCCTTTGCCAATGCAGGGGACAACATGTGATACCCACTACTGGAGGTGGGTTAAAAATGGAGTGAAAAACAATGACTGTGGGGCGAGATCCTAAGGATTCACCCATAAATATAGGCTCTTGTTCAGGTAGTCCTGCATGTATTGAGGCTGTTTGAGAACTGCAGATGCAAAGAAAGAGCCATGGGTCCAAATTCAATATGTATTGCCAGAAGCCTGGTATCTTTGTTACAGAGTATTAACTGCAGCCTGCATGTGTGGTATATCAATTTAGATTATTTCCTGTAAATACATCTGTGCTGGAAAGCTCAGGTTGGATTCCACATGTATTTCTCGCCTGGATTTTCAGCTGGATAGAACTTGAGCAAACAGATCATGTGACTTGCCAAAACCACCCAGTGAGTCACTGGCTCAGCCCAGATTAGATCTCAGGAGCTTTCTAGCTTTGATCTAGCCACAAGACCACATGGCCTCTTTCTATAGTCTTTGATGAAAGGCTACATAAACACACATAAGGGCCCTTACTAAATTTTTTTGGAAGTTCTGAAAAATGTTTTGCCCCTGCGGCAAGCAAAATTGGAAGCAGCTATAAAAGAGTGCCATGCGTGTATCTGCTGGAGTAAGAAAAATTAACAGTGACAAAGTGTATGTCCAAACACCTGAAAAAAAGTCTCTGTAAATGACAACAGGATGCTCTGGCTAATAGTGCTGTGAATTCTGTACCTGCCATATGGATCTTTCCACAAGAGCTAGTTACCTTATAAAGAGACATTCTTGCGTCATCCTCCAGAAAGTATAAACACATTAAGCAATGTTATTCTCTAAAACATCAACACATGAGCTACTTACAATGGACTAAAAAGTCATTGTTGCTTTGAGGATGTATTTGTCCCAAGTGATTCATAACAATCCATGGCACTGAGGCTAGGAAGACTTCTAAAGGATGCCTCCACTTCCAGGCAAGTATCCACGGAAACAAGCCCACAAGTTTGCTTTGTTTGCCTTTTTTTACCTAGGATAACCTTTTAAGCTGCTTTGTAGGCAGCCAGGCTTCCCAGCTGAAGCAGATGTCTATCCCTTCTTGATGCTGGGCTTCCCTTTCGGTACCTGCTGTGCTGCTGACTACTGTGGTCTCTCTCCTGGAGGAAGGGCAGTGCTTCCCTTTGACGGAGCCAGATGAAGATGAGGACATCTCAGTGGCAGTAACTCGTATAGTACAGTACTAATGTGGTTCCAGAGGCAGCTCCCAAGAATTGCTTCCCATGCCTGCCTGCGCCAGGAGACGTGTGGAATGATGAAACCGGAGCTAGCGGAGTGCAGTGCCGGTGTCACCATGACTGGGGATTGGGAGCAGGACCCGAGGGCAGCTCAGATACCCTCGTGCTCTCAGGATGGGCAGCTCAGCTAGGCAAAGACCATTCTCTGGCAAGAGAAAGCCAGACCAGGGCAACCAATGTCAGAAGACTGTTTAGGCCTGTAAATCACCTTTTGTATTTTTCTTCCCACCCCTACTCTAGCCTCTCTGTTCCTTTGAAATGAGCTCTGAGTGTAGGGGGACATCCTACAGTATTTTGGATCCTGTGTAGCCCCCATGGCCACCTGGAATTTAGCTCCCAGTTTTCTGAGGGACTCACGTCATTAGGGTAAGCCAGCGTGTGTGTCTGTGTCAGCACATAACAAAACACATTGTAAGCACCCTGAGCTCAGGAACTAATACGTGCTCTGGCAGGAACACAGCCGTGCCAGCAAGAGCACAGGGTCATAAGCAAAGGCAATATTGTCTCCTGTGGGACTAATAAAGACAAAAGACAAAGCAACTGTTTACTGTATTATTGAGGGGACTATTTGGGACACTGAGGGGGGAATGCAGCAGATACTGACACAAGGTTGTTAAGTACAGGTAAATGTTCAACCTGAAAAGCACACAGAAACTCAACCCCAGACTGCACATAGGTGTTCTGGGCACTGAGGCAAGTGCCTAGCAGAAGCATGTTGGAGCAGCTTCTGCTGTTCTCCTCTCATACAGCTGTTAGCTCATCCTACCTTCCTGATTTGAATCAATTCATTAGCATCCTCATGCATTCTACTCAGGTCAGTTGTAAATGGGCAGAGTCCAATGCTTTTTGATGCTCTCGGAAACCCAAAACCTCTGTCCTCCTTCACCAGGATGGGCTCTGTACAGCTGCCAAGCTCTAAAAGCCTGCACAGCATTTGTGCCCAGTACCAGCAGGAAATGTCTTCCTTCTGGTACTGATGAGACGTGATTTATGGAGTGAAGTTCCACTTAATAAAACTGGAAATGACATACTGATGGGTGGCTGAAAAGACCACCACACTGCACAAGAGAACAGGGCATTCAGTTCTCCAGTCACCTCTTCACAGCTCAGAGACAGAAACCACACTAGGATTTTAATTCACTGTTAGTTGGATCATTTCATACAGCCAACAGCAGTTCCCCAGAGTTTAAAAAAGTAGGGGTTCATTGCTTAAACTTCAAAGAGCACTGGCTAGCTCAAAAGAGAGCCTCCTTCTGACAGAAATGGAAGGACTAATCACTCAATCTAAAAATTAGAAGTTGTTTTTGTACCACAGACCATAATCAAATTAGATTTATCTCACTCAAATAGATTAGAGCACTAATTATCAGCCTATGTATGCAGTGTGCACAGACATATCTGTGAACATAAACATCCATATGTTTCTATATTCAGAAATACAAACAAAGCTGAACCCAAAACCCAATGGGATGTTATTGCTGCCCTGTGTGGGGAGGAGGATCTCTACATCTATGATGCTTGACAATCTTTACTTCATCAATGGCTTTTAATGCTCATGACATCTGGGCTTGTCCATGAAGATGGTATCTTGGAGGTGTATGATTTGGCAAAGCTTGTGGTGGAACAACAGTTAAGCCATAGACAAGAGCATGGCCTGGTAAGACTGGAAGAGATTGCATTGAAGATTGGGTTTCTGCCAATGAAGCATTAGTAGCTATGGGGCAAGTTAAGCCCTTGTGACCTTGCGGTCAAATTTCTAGCTGTAGCCTCTTCAGGAGAAAATCTAAGTGATGCTGGTGCCCTTGGTGAAATCAGCAGACATGAAGGATGTGTGTCATTGTCAGGAGCCTGAGCACATGCTGGCAGACTGTCACTTCTAAGAGACATGGGCTGGTACATCACATTACTTCACTGAGACCTCTGTGGAGCAGCAGAGAGCACCATCCAAGAGACAAAGATCACAAGACTGAAGGCCTGTTCACCATATTGAGGGTGGGTTACATGCAGTCTCTCACTTTGATGTCATTACAACACATTGCCAAGCTTTTTCTTTGGCGTTCCCACTTCATACAAATTATTGCTAATATGACCTTTTTTTATGTGGTCCCCTTATGTCTGAGTGGTCAAGGTTGTGCTGTGTTTATGTGTTCATGCATGTGTGCGTTTGCACACATTCAGAGCTGTTGCTGGCATAGTTGACTAGGAACATAAACATAAAATGCGAAGTGTTAATGAAAACTGGAAAATATCCAAGACTATTCTACTGGTTGTTCAACAAACCGTGATATCATGGAGACGGAAAATAGATATGTGGGGTAAGAAATAGCCTGTTTTACAAGAGATGTAGAAAGAGCAATATAAAATGAAGAAATGATGTATAAATCAGGCAGAACCCACAGGAAATACAACAGCGATGATGATAAATTTCAAGTTAAAACAATGTAAGTGATTGATAAAAGGAAACCAAAAGATTAATAGACCATCAACAGCCAAGAGAGTGAAAGAAATGTGGAAAACATTGACATAATCATGTCAGGAACAATGCTGCCTCTTTTCCCAAACTCATTCCCATGGCGGTATAGATCAATTGCCAAATGCAGATGGTAAAATCACAAACTGTGTTAAAAAAAAAAAGTCTATCTCCACTCTGCACTTGAGAAGGAGATGGATGTTCATCTCTTATGATATTGCAGATGGAGTGAGTACATCATTTACCATCTGGAACAATGGAGGATGTGAGGCAGCATCTGCTAAAATTAAACATTTTTTACATCGTCTGGCCTGGCTATCTTTTGTGTCTTAAAGGAGAAGATTAAAATGCTTGGTAAAGTTTTATATCTACAAATCTGGGGGAATTCTAAAGACATGGGAGACTGATAGAGTAGGTCTGGAACTTAGTTGGTGTAAAAGGGGCCCTCCAGGGAACAGTAGGTTGGTGAGTAGGACAGTATCGCTCAACACAATCACCACAAGGCATTCAGGCCTCCAACAACAAGGCATTAGAGGTTAAAAATAAGACCAATGCTAATCAGCAGGGTTTTGTGGAAGGTAAGTCTTGTCAAAGAAACCTGTTGCCTTTTCCTTTGGACAAGACTAGAGATCTGGTTCACACAGTATTCTTGGCTTTCTCCACCACACAAGTTGATTAATGAGCTCACATTACACAGGATGAATAGGGTATAAGCTAACTGTTGGCCAAGTGACAGATGTAAAAAAGTAGTTATTAATGGGGGATTAATGGGGAAGCAACAGCCCAGAGATGCTTAAAGAGGGTGAAGTCAGCCACACGGAGTTCAGTGTTTCTGTAGCTTCAGTCTGGGTGACTCAAACATCTCTGTCCTACAGCAAAGGGTTAGAGATCCTGACATTACACATTTGTCTTGGCAAGATCTTTTCTGTTTTCACACTGCTAGGATACATCAGAGCAATTGTCTCCATTATCCAGGTAGGAAAGCAGGGAGGTAAGAGAGACAGGCTTCTATTTTAGGAAGCTGTGAGAAGCAGTGGATGCCAAGAAACCAGTTGCTTTCTTAAGGGGCAGTTTGAGAGTGCAGTAACAAATTTCTGGCCTGACAAACCCACAAAGGCCATCAAGCAAATCAGTAGCAGAGCTTGGAAAATAGCTCAGCAGTTGCTGGCTGTGGGCCTGACCTGGGATGACTCACTTATCTAACACATGTTGCATCTTTTCCATGCAGGCAGCAGGCATTGACATCAGCAGGGCCGAAAAGATCTACTCCCGCTGGCCAGCACTGACTGTTTGCTCTCCTCCCAGCACATGCATCCACTTCCACCAGCAAATAACTGGAACAGCACTTCATCTAACACCCCCACACCCTGTTACTAAATGTTTGATAGAAGATTAAAGGAACAAGTTCTTGTATGCTAATGTGCTCATCAAGTATTTGCTCCTAATTTATCACTTCATTTGCTTTGTTGTCTTTTCTGACACCTTGGCTATTCACAGGAAATGACACCTTGCAGGATATCATGATGTGACTATTATACACAGTTGCAGGGAAAAACTTGATAAGGTAAAGTTTATTGTAGGCATTAGTTTTTTGATTCTGCAGTTGGCAGAGGAAGGCTTGTGTCTCAAAGTTTCCCAGCGCCCTGTCAGCAGCAGCTGATACCTGGTTTAATGCTGTGGGCTGTCTGTGAGGCTGCAAATAGAACCCTGTGTTGTCCTGGGAAGGCTGGAGAGGAAATGAGAAACCTCTCAGGGATGCAATGCTTATGACAAAGCTACTCTGCACTCTCCTTCCAAGTGCTGCTCTCTGCCAGGCTGGTGCAAGGCAGAGAGAGAAGCAATAGCTGTTCTGAAGGTGATAGTGAGGTAGTCTTTACAAACAAACAAACAAACAACTGGGAAAAGAGGTAAAGTAAATGGCTTGCAAATATTTAATTATCTGTTGGAAAGAAGCAAGATTCATTTTATTTCCTCTGCAGTGCCTGTGCTTGACACAGGAGAGCTGCCAGCTATGACATCTCCCCTAGGACCAACGACCCAGGGAACAGGAACAGCTGACAGCCAGACCTGCTTGGGCCTTTCATTAAAAAAAACAAACATGAAAACTTGTGATTAATAACCAAAACAGAGGGCAGAAAGTGTCATGCTGGCAATGCTCTGGAAAGACAGGGTTCAGAACTGGGCTCCTGTTCCTACCTCACTGATGAATAGGTAATTTCCCACCCCTGAGGAAGGCGAGTCCCTCTGAGGCAGGGGTTGTCACTGGTCCCACTGGGGACAATGGCAGGAATAGAGGCAGAGAAGATGTGGTTAGAAATTCCCCTTGAGTGCAGGGATCCTCAGGAGCTGGGGAGCTGAAACTCAGCACTTGCCCACATGGAGGCTGAGGCGACAATCTCGGGTGGCAATTGGGAACCCCTTCCTTCCTGCAGCCCTGCGACAACATGTGTCGGCATTTGTTTTCATGAGTAACTCTTCATGCTGTAATTACAGCCACTCACCCAGGAAAACCAGCAGAAACTCTAGCCCCTCCAGTGGTACGACTGCAGCAAAGCCCAGGTATGCATCTGGCACAGCCTGCTGCAGCCTCCCGAGATCCCAGCACAGGGCTCAGCCCCTGGACACCTCTTACAGTGGCAGTGGTCAGATTTTCTGGAGGCCCTGGCACCTGAGCATGGTGATAGCCAGAGGAGATGTGGCAGGGCTGGGAGATCCCCGGGGACCCCGGGCTGGAGTGCTGCTGCAGCACTTTGAGTCTCTTCCCCTGGTCATTGCAGACACTCCTGTGGAGGCAGGGTGACTTGGCAAGGGGCCTTTGCTGCCATTGTGCAGGGGACCAGGGCACTTGCTGAGGTGTCTCAATACCCCCTTTGTTCACTCGCCACACCCTTGGGTGAGGAAAGCCTTATTGTTTCCAGTTATCTCAAAATCACCCCCCTGGAGCTCCAGCCAGTGTGGCAGGAGGTGCAGAAAAAAAGCACAGATGTACAGTGGGAAAAAGTAGCCAGGAATCATTTCTAAAGGGTGGAGAAAGAGACCACCCTTGCTTATATTAGGATGAAGCTGCATAATTTGTCCTGGACATCACAACCATGTGCTGCCTCTTCTGATGTGGAGGAGGAGGGGCTGCCATTCTTCTTAGGCTCTTAGACTGCTGAGATATCCATCCCAGAAGATCCAGACGGTTACAAAGCCTGCCTGCCCCTGGACATCCACTAAGAGAGTGTGTCAATATTTACCCATTTTCCCTTCCTTTTCAGGGATTGGTCTGATAGCTCTTGGTTTAATAAAGCCCCTCTTTACCTCTTGGGGCTCATCTCTGTCCCTGTCTGATGAACACTCAGATACTGTCCTTCACATGTGGATGGCCAATGATCCTCCTTCCTCTCAAGTACCTGTTTGAGTGGGAATTGCCCTTTCCTGAAAGCTCCTGGCACGGTACTGAACCTGAAACTAAATTTAAGCAAAATAATGTATATCACAGAACTTGCTCCTAATGGCCATCATTCACTGTGAGAGTGGGGGGGGTTCTGACTAATATTTTTCCTCTAGGCAGAGTTTAACACAAATTTCAAGAGCACAGATTGATGGGAGAGTCCTGGAGTGGCAGCATTTCTCTGTCTCCATCTGGTGCACAGACACCCCAGTGTGCTGCTTGCTAAGACATCTCCTGCCATATTTGTAATTAATACCAATTACTCCAAGCTCCTTCAGAAGCACTAGAGGGAATAAGGAACCAACTCTATAGCTGTCCTTCTGAGATACTGCAAGCCTGGTTTCATCACACAGTTACTGAGCACAGAAACTCAGCAGCTGCAGTAGTGCTACAAAACTCTGAACACAAAATGCAGCCATGCCAGCAGGGCAGAGCTGGCAGCCCTCACCTGGGCTGAGACCTCCCTAAAGCTCCTCTGCAGTAGAGGAGGACATCAAAATGCCCAGTTCTGAACTCAGCTGAGGAGTTAAGATTAAAAGGCTTTTTCTAGTGAAGAAGCAGTGGGAGGCAGAGGCTCTTGGGGAGCTGCAGAATGAACAGCCCTGGAAGCAACAGCAGCTGCCAACAATGCAGCCATAGGAAGGGGCTCACATGGATGTACAGTGTCTCCACAGCTGAGCTAAAAGATCAGGAGTTTCTCAGGAGCAGTAGCTCAATGAAGTCCATGAATTGATATGGAGAATGTAACCAGTGCCTTGGGAAGCTGTGAATAGGCCAGCAGCAGCCAGGGCTGTGATGCTGAGCGCAGGAAGCTGTATTACTGCTACGACCAAATTGTGTCATTTTTACACATTGCTTGCTGCTGGTTTTTTTGTTTATCATAGAGAGAAAGAGAAAAAAAATCAATAATTTTGAAAGGGCATGACAAAAAGTAAATACCTTCTCTTTTTTTCTTTTATAAAATATACAATTTTCAATAATAAAACCAATGACTATGGGAAAATATCATTCTCATTCATGCATGGGTCAACCCCATTCATGCCCAAGTACTATGATTAATTTAGGTTTGTACAGCCACTGACTTGTCACTCTCTGCCTCAGCCACATGCATTAGCCAAGGGCTCTCCCCACCAGTGACATGTCTTCATGCCCTGGGCAGTCATGTGGTGCTGCCCATAGAACAAAAATAGCTGGAGGAGCTCCACAGGTGAGTCTGGCAGCCTGCACGCAGCTCTGGCTGAAGGCAGGTGGTTACACACTGACCCAGTTGCTCTCATGTGGACGTCCAGCCCCCAGTGGTCAGGAGCTGCAGCCGGAGATCGATGCAGGGCAGGAGCACATCTGTGCCATGTCACAGGGTTCAGTGTGGGGCTGCCCCAGGTAGCTGAGACCCAGCTGGCACAGCCACAGGACACAGCCAGGGTCTGTCTAGCTCCAGGTTGGAGAAGCCAGGCTGTATTTACACAGTGCTTCCTATGAGCTCCCAAGCTCCGGCTCTTGGCAGCAACAGCCTGATTTGTCTAGACTACATCTGGACTTGAGCTGGCTCCTGGCCAGCTCAAATGAATCTTTCAACACGGTGCTTCCCACGTGTCCAACCCTGGGATTAGCAGGGGCAGTGAGAGCTGCCATCTATCTGCATCAGCATCTGCATCAGCCAAGGCAGTCAGTCCCATACATGTTGATAATATATCCTGAGTTTGCAACCTTTGAAGTAGTAACTTCTTGTGTTGCATTTGCAGCTCATGCAAGGGTCTTTGTCCCTGACTGGTATTCCTTGGCAAATGTGCAACATAAATACTAACAATGTGCACTATAAATATATATGTTTTCTAGCAGCCAAGCCAAAATTGAATGAAGTCCATAGAGAGGCATAGACACCCTGCACTGGTTTTACAGAGGGACATTTATTTTTGTTATGAATAAAAAAATAATTGTCATCTAACATGAAATTTTCAAGTCATAGTTGATGCTCAGGCTATATCCATATTAGTAGATTAAGCAGCACACATTCCTGGCCTCTGATACACAATCATCCATGGTATTGAATAGTTAAAATGTTCCATTGTGCAATTCTGGATGGTGTTAACTATCAGGCTTCCAAACAATTCCAAAACATTGGAAGTCCATACAGGCTATTCAGCTCTCAATGAAAAGGTTGGATAAGGCTGCTCTTTCTTGATGGATAAGGGAATTTAACTGTACAGACATGCCAGTTGTCCTTAGGGCCAGAAATGGTCCCAGGAACATTTATTTTACCAGTATAGACATGGCCTTTGGTGGTGATCACTTATTTAAATGTGTGTAAACAGGTAATTAGGATTGCACAATTGTTGCTTGGTCTAATTGCATATGACAGGAGGGTGGGTGCTCAGCCCCCAGTATGGACCTTTTTCTCTTTTTTTAAAAAAAGCTGCAATGAATGAGCAGGATAAACACTTGAAAACCTGGCTCCAGGGGTCTGTTTAAAGTGGCAGAATTCAATAGGAGTAGTTGAATTTGCTATTTCCATGGTGGTTTGGGTTGGGATTTGTTTGTTTGTTTTATATTTATTGCAGTTTCTGAAATTTGTGGCTTATTGTGGCTGGCCAGATGGATGTGAGAGTAAAAAAAATTGGCTACTCAACTTTTTTTTCACAGAAGATTGCCAAGCTAGAAAGTGTAATCCTTGAGAGTACAGGATAAAAAAAACCCTGGGAATGATTAAAAATGGAGGACTGGGACTGAGGCTATTGATCTCCAGTCCACAGCACTGAAAATATACCAGCAGGTGATTTAAACTGATTATTTGAATAGTGCTAATTAGCATTATAACAAAAACCTTATTTTTTTCCCACTGAGTATCATAATAGTTTTTTTTTTTTCTATTAGGAAAATATGCCTTTTTCATATTTTTCAGCTTATCACATGCCCTACTGTCCTTAAATTCCTGTCATATTAATAACAAAGAAGATTTCAAATGCAACTTGATTAATTTTAGCATGTTCTCTCTTGATCAGCGTGATTACTTGGAGACTACATTCTTCAAACTCTTTCCTGCTGTGCTGGTCATTCAGCACAATCCCAGCACCAGGATATATCCTGAAGTGCAGTGAGTTTCTGTCAGACTCACTTGTGATTGCAGACACTCCAATCGGGGTTTTGAGCCCTTTAATTTGGCCTCATGATATTAGTGTCAAATTTTTGAAGGTGTTCTTCAGTTCCAGTTGGCTCTAGTTTAGGTAAGTTTGAGGGTTTTATGATTCAGTTTATCTGTTTGCAAAATGAATATAATGCTTATTAATTAATCATGAAGAAAAACTTATTCCGTGTAAAGATCCTTTTTTTTAACCTCCTTGTAGGATTTCAGAACCTCTTGAAAATGTTGCAAGTAGTTCCCAGAGGTCACTTTATCTCCTGCTGAAGTACTGCCAGCTTTGGAGTGATCTGTGGCAAATATTTAACATTCCAGAGCAATAACTGAGGCTAGGAAGTGGAAAGGAAAGCCTTGTTCCATTGAAATTAGAGGGAGATTTCAGGTAGGTGGGATGTTAGTACCTCAATTGTGCTTTTATTAATTAGACCTACCTCCCTGGTGTAGCCATAAACTTGGTCACCTTTTATAAACAGTTGTAAGAGGAAAGGGAATTTCAGAATCATCCTTCGCAAACATGAATGAGTTAAACACTATCTGATAAGAAGGCAGTATTTTGGGTTTTATTTTCAAAACATCCCATGTGTAAATGAGTAATGCAACTGCTCAACCTCTTGAGCAAGTGGCCATGTACATAACGAGCTGTTTACTCAAGATACTTCCATCAAACACAATCAGGTTGCCTAACTAAGTTTGCAAGACCCCCATTGCAACAGGTACTGACTGCAAAAGCCTGGAACAAAAATCTAAGGAAGGATGTGACATGGACAGATAGTGAACATTGACGTACAGAAATGTTATCTCTAGGAAAACAGGGACAGTGACAGTTGGGCTGTTGCAAACAAAACCTGACAGGGAGCCATCAAGTGTAAAACTGGAGAGAAAACCTGCCAGTCAGGGGAAAGGTGAGAGAGGGGAAAAGTTTAGTGGCAGATTTTGCCCTTCTCTGTAACTGATTAGATCCAGTGCAAAGCTTGGAGCAGCTTGATTTGGTTTGACTGCTTAAGGCAGCCTGGTGCGGAAGTGCACATGTTCTGCAAGGGCATGCATCATTTACTTTTAAGACTGTCTCATAAATGAGACTTCTGATAAAATGTACCAGTTTATCTCGAGAAAGCCATAAAGCAGAGCACTAATAAGGAAAAGATTCATAATAAAATGCCAGGACATAGATATATTATTTTGAAACCAATTACTCTCAAGTGCTAAGTGTAAGATACCTGCATATTAGAATTTTTGATCTTTCCAGGTTTTGGCACAGGAACTATAAGTTTCTGCTAGTCAGACATCTTTCTTTAAGCACTGACATTTAGACGTGGGAATTTTGAAGGTCTTATTCAAGCATAAGTAGGTCAATGTCCTCTGTCTTATGCCAGACAGGAGAGCCAACTCATGGAGCAGAGACCTGGAGATGGAATAAAAGTCTCACAGACCTGGTCAGGCCTGAGGTTCCAGCTTGAAGCTCTGACACAAATTCCTGAATACTTTTCCTCTGGACTCTTTCATAAAGTAGGTATTCTTGAGCAAGAATTATTGGTTATTTATTTAAAATGAGGAACAGAGGAGAAGAGAAGGAAGACTAATGTTAATTTTCCAGACCCTAGAAAACTCTGGAAAAAGTATTAAACGAATTGTTTGCAAGCCTAAGATGGGCAGAAGTCAACATGGATTTATCAAAAGCAAGTACTGTAAAGCAGATCTTTCCTTTTACAGTAGGGCAAATGGTTTAGGGGATGGGGAGAAGGTAAGGGTTTTCCATCTTGATTTTTGTCCTGATGTAGTCTGACATGGCAGACAAATCCTCTCTAGAATAAGTCACTATGTAATAGTGACTGTTGGCTTGTGCAGTACACTATTAGTTTAACAATAAATTAATCACCATCTATATAGAAAACTGTAGCTGGTGGAATTCTGCAAAGGCCTGTGCTGGCTTACCCTCTTCTATAACCAGCTGGTGATGACAAAGCTGAGTGTATGTTAGAAGCCACGGTCGGAATTCAAAATGTTTGTGACAAGCCGCAGAAGTAGGTTAAAAAAGGAAGAGCTCAGTGGTACAGGTGCAAAATGCTACATCCAAGCAGAAATAGAGCAACTAGACCAATTTGGGACAGGGAACAATAGTTTAGCTGGCAGTTCTCTTTAGAGAAGACTCTAGGGCTATAGTAGATCACATGCTGAACATGAATCAGCTGTGTCATGGGATTGCAAAAAAGGCAGACATTGTATTGGGTTCTGGTAAGAGGAATGCAGCTTGCGAGACAGATGAAGTCATCCTTCTGCTCCACTTATCATTGGTGAGGCCTTGGCTTCAGGATTATGTTGAGTCTGGGGCACTCCAGTAAAGATTTGGGTCAGATGGGGAGAGGCCAGAAGGGGGAAATAGGAATGATCAGAGATCTGGAAAGAGTTGTATTGTCATGCTGAGACTGAAAAAATTGTACTCAATTTAGAGAAGACTGAAAGGGAGCAAAACAGCATTCCCCAAATACAGAAAGTGTACTTAATGTTTCTTAAATTAATAGTGCACTACAAGAGGGGCTTAAATGTCATTAGAAAAGATTCAGGTAACTCATTGGGAAAAACCCAAGCAACCTAATGAATGAAGATAATGAAACACTAGAATCAATAGCAGAACTTGAAGACAAGCTAAGAAAACAACAGGAACTACACAGGTACCATTTACTGTTTTTAGAGGGCTTTGTTTTGAAACAAGAAGAATCAGTTTTGGAGATCCTTCTGCTTCACTTTACTTGAGTGCATGGGACAGCATATTTAAGGTAATCCAGTATCACAGCATCACATCATGGTTGAGGCTGGAATGAGGCTCTAGAGATGGCTTAGTCCAGCCCTTTGCTCAAAGTGGGGAAAACTAGAAACAGCAACTCACAGCCATACCCAGTCAGGTTTTGAATATTCCAGATATTTAGACACCACAATGCCTCTGCACAACTTTATCCAGTGTTTGACCACACTTTTTAATTTTCAATTATTGGAATTTACTGCATTGCCTCTTGTGCAGTCCTTGGATGCCACTGAGAAGAGTTTGGCTCTGTCTTCCTAACAACCCCTCATCAGGAATTCATTCACATGGATAAAATGCTTCTGAGCCTTCTCTTCTCCAGGCTGAACAGCCCCAGATCTCTCAGCCTCCTCTTATACAGCATATGCTCCAATCCCTTAATCAACCTCATGACCTTTCTCTGGATTCACTTCAGTGTGTACCCAGCACTGGACTCAACACTCCAAGTGTGTCCCACCAGGGTTGAGCAGAAGTATAGGAACAACTCCTGATGATGTTTCACCATCCAGGTCATCAATGAATTTCTTGGAGTTTTGGCTGCAGTATCAACCCTTGGGGCATACCACTAGTGATTGGCCTCCAGCTGGGTTTGTGACAGTAATCACAACTTATTAAATCTGGCAATTTAGCAAACTGTCAGTCTATATCACTATTCAGTTGTTTGATCTGTAATTCATCAATTCATCTATGAGGACTTCATAGGAAATGTATCAAGAGTCTTGCCAAAGTGAAGATAAACAACATTCATTACTATCCCTTCATCTACCAAGCCAGGTATCTCATCACAGAAATCTATTTGGTTTAAGCTCTATTTCCGCTTCATAAATCCATGCTGAATAAGTCTACTCACCTTCTTTTTCTTCATATGTTTGGCACTGATTTCCAGGATTATTTGTTCTATCACCACCCCAGTGACAGAAATGGGACTTCCCCAGCTCTTCCTCCTTGCTCTTGCTGAAGATAGTAGTGACATTTACTTTTTTCCAGCCCAAGTAAACATGCCAGTTCACCCTGACCTTTCAAAGATAACTGAAAGTGGCCTCACAATGACACTGGCCAACATCCTCAGTACTTGGGGATCAGGATCCATGGACTTATGCATGTTTGCTTTAAATTCCCTAACCTCCCTAACCTTTAAATTCCCTAACCTAAATTCTCACCCACCAATGGTTAAGTCTTTCATGGTCCAGACTTTCCCTCTTATCTCAGGGCCCTGCAATTTCTGATGGAAGGTATCACCAGTAAAAAGTGAGGTGAAATGAGCACCAAGTACCTTGTCATTTTCCCCTTTCATCAGGCCTCCTGCCCCATTCAGCACCAGGTGTACCTTTCCCCTGGTTTTCCCTTTGCTGCTCATATAACTGCAGAAGCCCCAAAGTCCAGGTTGTGATCCTGTACTCCATTTTATCTTCACTATAGTCAAGACTGCCCCTGATCTTCATATCCCAGATCAGTCTTTCCTTGTTTGCAAGCCTGAAGCTACATAAAGGTGTGTCAGTGTGTGGGGAAGGGGGAAATGGTAATGTGAGAAAATGCAGCAGTCAGAATAACTTCCTGACTGTGGTCTGAAAAAAATAGAGAATTAGGATATGGATCTCCTTATTTTCTGCCTGTCTGTCCATCCCACACATCTGCCACTGCCTTCACACAGGAGTTAGCTCTGAATTTTTCTATCTGGCAGGAGAGCCAGCAAGGTTGGGCAAGTGTTGCACTGAACTTTTGAGTTCAGCCAAGTTGACTCACCTTTCCCAAAATCCTCCATCTCAACTTGGCAAGGAGAATCATCCGAAACTCCTGCTGGGGTTGTGAGGGGAGGTAACATGTCTGGTTAAATGATGAGGATGGGGATTGCAAAGGACATGAATAAGAGAAAATAGGCAAAAATAAGGTAAAAAAAAAAGGAAAAAGAAAAAAGCACAACAAGAAAACTTTCTGTGTGTAGAGCAAGGCTATCCAGAAGGCTGATTCAAGTCATACCTCCACTACTGACTTACAATATACCTTTAGTTAAGTCCTGTTGTTTCTTTGGGCTGTTTGACCCCCTCCCTTCAGCTGCAGAAGTGTTGAGGGCAGGAGAGGGAAGAGAAAGTGTTTAGCTGAGGAGGATCTATCTCTGCCTCCACTCTGCCAAGCCTGCACACAGTAAGCACGTGCCTCCCACCATGAGGTCAGCAGTTGTGTGGATGTGTAGCTCTGTTCCCTCCCTGCCTCCATCTGATGGAAAAGCTAATCAGCTGCAGGAGCTTTTCCTCATTCTTGCAATAAGGTTGTGTCCAACAATCTTCTGACTGAGCTCTGGATTGAGAATGCTGGTTTTTGTCCATCTTCTCCATGCCTGGGAATGGCCTGAGTTCAGTGTTGTTGGTGGCCTTTCTTTTCCTGGCTTAGCAGAGAGGAAGGATGTTTGGGAGGCTGGAAATGAGTGAGGTGAGTTGGAGGATATGAAAGTGACTTTCTCAGGAAAAGACAATAGGTTGGTGTAGTCTTCTGTTTCTGGGGAAACATTTTCTTTTCTGTCAGGACAGATAGGAGAGGTTATTCCTCTGCATTCATAGCTGTACTTTATATAAACTTGTCCAGTGTCTGAGATGGTTGCTCTGAGATGTAGCCACAGGAATAAAAATAAAGAAGTCAGAATTCCCTTACTCTGCAAATAAGACATGAAAAATAAAACCTGAACAAGATATGAGGGAGAGAAGGATGGACAAAATTACCACCCTCCATAGTCAAATGGCACAGCCCCAAGAAGGGGTATGGCTTACACCTGCACAAACAGGCATTACATTTTGCCCTTGCTAGAGGTGACTCAGCTGCAAATATCCTCCATAACTGATTGTTACCCTGGAAAAACAAATGATTGGAATTTTGTAGAATGGCTTGTGCAAGGCACCACAACAGGACACAGGAGAGATCAGCACTCTGCTTGCAAAAGAAGTCTCTCTAAAGACCTCAACAGCCTTTGAAGCCCACTGTAAGGCACAGAGAAGCACCACAGGCAGGCAAATAAAACCTGTCTCTTCCCAGAGTTAATGAAAGTATTGCCACTGGCTAACTTCAGGGGGAACAAGCTGGGAACTGTACTGAAGCCTCTAGCCTGGGATTTTATGCTCTGCAGCAGTACTAACTGGCCTTGGCATGTGAATAAACAGCACGAATGAGCTTCTATGCAATAAGCAGTGTAGAAATGTTTACCTCCTTGAAAAGTCAATATTTTAGCACAAACATGATTGGGAGATTTTGTTTGTAAGCAAACTTCAAAGCTTTTTATGGGTTAGTTTTTAAGCTACTATTATTTACATTTTTTAATGGCAAAACAGTTCCAAGAAGAATGAATGGGATGAGTTTACAGCTTCAGCAAGCTGAGGGAGTAACACGTAATCCTTCAGTGGAGGCTGTGCAGTGGGAGTGAGTATGTTAGATGCTGGGTGAAGCTGCTTCCCAAGGAGATATCCAAAGTGATGTCCTCAATCTCAGTTTCTGGGTGACATGATGTGCAAATACCCTGCAGATTAAAGTGAGCTTTCCAGAGCTTTCTGAATACTGTGTGTACTGATTGAAAGTTTAGTTTACTTTTTTTTAATCCTGTCCAATTCAGTCTTTCACTCTGTTCCTCTAAGAAAATACCTTTTGGTATCTTGAGAAGAATTTTATGGTTCCTAATTCTCCTGTCAAACAAATGGAGGTACTCAAGAGGGGTGACATTGGACAAAAGAGTGAAGCCAGGCCACCCAACTTTAGTAGTGATTGTTCCTATAGTTGATAGACATATTACACTAAGTTCTCCATAGCTCTGCCTCTGAGTTTACATTGTAATTTGGCATTGTTACCTCTTCCCATTCACAGTACAGAGAGAGGAAATAACCATTTCCTCAGCCAAGCAAAGTATCAAAAGCTGAGTGAGGATATGGCTAACCGGACATTAGTTGGCAAGCCCGAATCTTCAGCCTTATTCCCCAGCTTCAATGTGCTTTACTGTGCAGAATCCCTGCTTACTCTGTAAAACTGCTTAGAGAAAAACACTGTCTCTTCCTCTAACTTCCTTACCAAAACATCTCACTTTAATCTTGACATGCTTTAAAAAAAGGGATGCAAGTGTATGCTTCATATAAAACCCTATGTCTCTGAATAAATAGTTTAAATAAAAGATAAAGTGCAAAACTGAAAGGTCGTAGAAGGATCATTAACCACATGGAACTGTAGAGTTTGCAGTTTTTCTTCTACCTCACAAATTATGCATTTCCTGCTTTGACGACTTTAAGCGTAAATGTGATACTAGTGTGGCCTTACTGAGAACCTCTGTCCCATAGTTTACAAAGAAAAAGTATGTTGTGATTTGCATTACTTTGCTGTATATGAAAAGAAGGTCTGTTTCTCACATGTAGTGCTTCAGAGCTGCACCACTAAATCTGTTCTGAGAACTCTGGGGATATTCCAGCTGTATAGCTGTAGCTGTTGCTATATCCTGTGCTGTAGATGGCTGACATGACAAAGAAGCCATGGTTTCCTGGTGTATCTCAGTGGTTAGGATGCTGGCAGATGACTCAGACACAGAGGGGTTTAATTTTGCTTCTATTCAGTGACCTTGCACAAATCATTTCCCACCCTCTGAAAGTGCTTTGAAAATGATGGCTGACAAGTGGTATATAAGAGCTTGGTGTTTTAGCAGGGCCTGGCAGTCATTTCAACACAGCCATTTTGTAATCAGAGAGACAATGGTTTATACTGGTGCCAATGTATTTCATTAGGGCTCTCCAGTACTGTGTGGTTCCCAGTGGTGCTGCTCACTGCTGTGCCATGCACACCTCAGCTCTCTTTCCCACTGCCCTGAGCTCTCCATGCCTGTGTTGCGTGGTGAGAGTGATAACTGCAGCTTTAAAGGAAAGCTAATATGGTTGGTGGACAAACACAATTTTTTGGTTCCTCTGACCAAGGGCAAATATGCAGCATGGGAGGACAGCAGACAGTTAGAGAAAGGGTATATGAAGATGGATTTTAGGAGAAAGTTTCTGACAATAAGTTTTGAAGCAAGAAGCTCATGCAATGAGGACCCAAACCACAAGGAAATTCCATGCTTGCTTCTGAGCGCTGAATCAGTGGGAGCTCTCTTCTTGGGAGCAGACCGAATAGGAAGTACTTGGCGTTGAGTCCCTACATGTGGGGCAATGGATGGTTCAATGAATGTCTGCTCCTTACCTAAGCTTACCTGTGTGCAGGGAAAATCCAGTATCTTATACTTTCTTCTGCAACTTCAGGTTTTGATCATTTCTGGATACTTTTGGCTTTTTGATTGCCATGAACTAGGTATCCATGACTGTACTCTGGACAAGAGAGAGCTCAGTCAGGTGGTTACAGAGAAGCAGGTGGAGCACAAATGAGATTTACCCTTTTTGTTACTTTCTCTCACATGTGGGAATATTTTCACAGTAAACTGTCCAGATGTTTCTTAATCTGTATCGTTCCCTGTCATTCTTCCTGTTCTTCATGGTCTTCTCTTTTTCTTCTGCAATCCTGAGCTTTTTTTTTTTTTAATGAGTGGCCTTGCTTGCAGAAGTCCAGTTTTGGGACAGAAAAACATGACCTCTGAATGGTTGTGCCACATCTGAATGGTGTGTCCAGCACCACTGCCTTGAGGGCTGGTTGACTACATAACACAGATCCCTAATTACCAATGGAAGGCTGCTCTCTGCTCTACAAAAAAGAGCAATATTCCAGTAGAAAACTGTCTATATGTAAATCATCAAATCATCACCTCTGTTTGCATTAGAGACCTGATGGAATCGGTACAGGGGATGTCTCTCTGAAGGAAATTTCTCTGTCTCAGCATCAGGAGAGAGATGAGTAACAAGAACATCGACCTGCTACATCTCTTGTCTTTGTGGAGAGCATTTTGGAAATAAGCATTTTGGAGCTTATTTTTTGAGCAATGTCCTTAACTAACATCACTTTGCTAGAAAGGACAGGAAACACTAGAGAAGCTTTTTTCTCCATGTCCTACGTCTTTCACATTTCTACTGCTGCTCATTGTTTGAGCAGGTTTCAGGGGCTATGTTTTTTACACTGCTGTCTGATCAAGTATTCTGAGAGGCTGTGACTTAATCTTGTAATTTTTTTTTTGAAACACTGCTTGTATAAAACATACCCAGCCTGATGTGATGGCCCTAAAAATCTTTCAGAGCTCAAGTCAGAGCTCTGTTCTGAATGTGTCTTTCTGTTTAAATGCTCCTTTTCACAACACCTGCAGGTCTAACAGACTGGAGACCTCAGGGTACAACTAAAGGATCTTTCAGTGTCTTGTGTATATGTGCTAAATTGATATGTTCTTATTTTCCTAAAAACCCCACATGTTTCTTTGCATTGTCTACCATGTAGCCCTGAAGAGTAAAATTTTGGCTTGGTGAGGTACAAGTTTTATTTAACCTACTAGGAAGCTGATGTTGCTTTTGCTTGTGCTGCATGCCTTGAGTTCTGAAATCCCATTTGCATGCCAAGATGAAGAATTAGGAGGAATCCCAGAGTGAGAAAGTGAACAAATGATCTGTAAGTCTCAGTAGTACTACAGTGACACTCAAGCTGACATTAGATTATTGTCACCTACTGTGGGAAGGGACCCAAATTTGGTTTATGCACCATATTTTATTGTATGAGTTGGCCCAGGTACATCAACTGCTTTTTCAATTCTGTTTTGCACCCCTGCCTTGCTGTGATTGCGGAGTTGAGGAGTATGTCCTGTGATTTGATTTCCCTAAAGCAGTTTGTCATTTGGGTTTCCTTCACTGTCCATGACAAACTTTCTGGCAAGAACTTTCTGAAGGCCTTGATCTAGGTCTCATTCACACACAAATTATATTCTACCCCAGAGTCAGCCAATGGGCATTTGGAGAGAGTGCAGTCCAAAAGCCTTGTTCTCCAGTGGGCCAAATGCACAGAGCTCTATAATTTCCAGCTGGATTTCAGATGTCTTGTAAAAGAAACCAGGAACAAATCCAGTCCAGTGTGCAGTGTTGAGGCTGAACTTTCACTCCAGTGTAATTCTGTGCATATGTAACAGCACAGGCTTCAGTTTATACGGGAGTGAACAGGAATTCACAGAGTTCTTGTGCCAGAGGTGCCCTTGTCCTCATGGCCTGGGCCTGTGGGCTACCCTGTGTGCTCTTCACAGTAGGGAGCTTCTCCTGCACCAAATACTCATGGATTTAAAGGATCTATCCAAGTTGTAGTTATTTTGCCAGTATAGGAAAGGGGCTCATCATCAGGTCCTACAGGTTCTACTTTGAAAGATTTTTAAGAGTGGCTGAGAACACTATAAAGAGCCCTTTTCTCTTCTCTGTCTGTTTGTGATTTTGTGGTGGACACATAAGGTCTGGGCTGGGAAAATCCCCAAGGTGTGGGGGACAAGGCCCCAGGTGTGAACCACAGCTCAGTGGATGAGGTCTGGCAGGTTCCTTATGTGTGACTGGGATAAACATAATGTGCTTATGTGTGCTCTGAGCCATCTTTGAAGTGATCCACACCAGGGTGCTGCTAAGTGGAAAAAATGGATGGAAAAACACAGGTTTCTTTATACCTCCTAGCCTTGCCTTAACAGTTCAGCTTAAAAGTAAAGAAAAACATCANAAAAAAAAAAAAAAGGAAAAACACTCTCTACAGATTTGTCTCTCTTTTTTCGTTGAGTTTGCACATTTCACTTCTACAGGGGAATAACAGCTGCAATCTTTCCTCATCACAATTGCAAAGAAATGATCATCCCCTTTTGCTGCATTTCCTAACTCCCCCAGTTCCTCTTTCAGGTTTATGCCTTTTCTGCATGAAGTTCTCTTGGCGGCATGGAAATTAATTGAAATGAGTGTGACTAAGAGGGGAAGACCCAATAATGTCAGGATTTCAGTAGGAGCTCCTGAGTTGCGTAAGTACTATTTTTACAGCGATTGCAGACAATCTCATGAATCATTGCAAATGCACACAGCTAAACACAGGCTGTTTCTTCCCAAAGGCTGGGCCTGAGTGGTTAAAGCTTCTACATCCATGGTGCATGGGTGCTAATAATAACCACTGCCTTTAGACAGCGCCGTGAGCTGGTGTCACTCACAAACATGATGGGGCCTGATTCTACAGAGGTGTAATGAAACCACAGCATTCACTGTAGCAAATCTCCTGCAAGCAATTACCAATTCCTGTAGCCTCCTTGGATTTCCTGCAAAAACCTCACCCCCACAGACCATTAAAAACATCCCTGCCAGGAGTCTAGAGGCAAAAACCTGTTCAAATCCCCACGTGCTGTATTGCTCCCTTCCTTCCTCATCTGCACATTATTTAAGTGCTTTCCACTTGCCTTCAAGGTCAGCTAAAACCCTTAGAGGTCCCTATTTGAGGCAAGTTCTGTACACCTTGTACTGTTTGTCCAATTTTCCTGTGGAGGCTTTTGAACTTTCTTCCATCTGCATGCCTTGCCAATTGTAATGGGAACTTCTTCCTGAACTGAGAGTAGCTCATTGTTCAGTGCCCATCTGCAGAATCAGCCTAGACTGTTTATTTAGAAAGAATTAAAAGAGGAAAAGGGAGAGAAAAAGCTACCCTCTTCACTGTATGACAGGCAGTAATCCCTATTAAGTTCTTCTATCATCTTTATTGCTATTCCCTCATGCTTTCCCCTGCTCTTCACTCCTTTTTTCCTTCTTTCAATACGAGCAAGCTGGGAGTTTTAGCCTGGCGCGCTTCCTCATTCATGTGCTGACCTTGAGATGGCATATTTCATTTTGGGAGAGGCACCATTAATCAGTGTGGCTGCATGAGTATCTCTAATGCCTCATGGAGAAGGCTTCCTGTGCTTCCAGTCCCGGCTCCTCTTGTGCCTCTTGGCCCCGTGGCCGCATTACAATACCCTTACTTACTGCGCTGTAGTCTCCGTGCTGTCTGCACTGACAGGATGCATCACGGCAATTTGATGACTGCAGTGCATTACAGAGAGACTCCGGGCTGCAGCCAGGGAGTCTCGCTCATGCAGCAAGGAGCAGGCATGAGTCTAGTAAATGATGGGGACTGGGAAGTAGAAATGACATTAGTTGGGACACACAGGTACAGGGACGGATGAGAGACCCACTGTCATGCAAAGGCTATGCTTGGTACCTTCTCTATTGCCGTAAGGGTTGTGCAGGCATTAATGGTGTCAGGGAACCATAAAACACAGAGAAGAGTCAGAAGAGACTGTGTCTCCATTCCCCAGCTAAGATGTGGGAATCAGTGACTCAGTGGCAAGGGACAAAGGAATGTCATTCTTGAGCCATTTATATGACTGCCAGACCATAGCTTGGAAGATGAGATTGCTTGCAGTTGGTTTTATAGCTTTGCTGTCCTCCTCCAGGCATTTGTGAAGCATAAGGGTGTATGCTCAGAACACTGCAGATTGAGAACCTGTTTCCAATGAGATGCATATTTACAGTTTGCTGCTGGTCTTAGACTGGAATGGTTTCCTGTTTTCATCTGGCACTTCTGGCTTTGGATGGCCAAGTGTGCTGCTCCTCTTTCACTATCTATTTGCCCTTGTGCTGAAGAGCAGAAGAAGGACACACTTTGAAGATCCTTAAATCTAAAAGTTAAAGTAGGTTGCAAATTGCTTCTCCTAAACCTATTATTAGGATTAACAGAGAGAGTTACCCATGAATCATGACAAATTGTTTTTATATTTTCACAGAGGATGTATAGCTGTAGTTAGAGTTTAGGAGGTTAAGAAGTCACTGCAAACATGCTTTTCCAGCCAGAAGCAAAAGACGCTTGAATGTAAATTGGAATAGGATATTGTATTACTAATAATGCTTCTATTTGTAAAAACACTGTATAGCAATGTAGTAAAATACATAAATATGCTTTTGAGAACAAGCATACCCACAGGGAACACAATATGTTTTAAATCTATGTATGAGATAGAAATATGATAACAACAATGTAATAGACGTGCACACATCTGTTTACTATAATATGTAACTGTACTAGTCTCAAAGCAGTGGACATGCAGTGAACAGAACATGGGTTTGTGGGTTAGAGCGCTGGATATTGGGACTCTCTGAGCATTGATATGCATTGATGTAGTGTCTGATATGATCTGATTCAATGAAATTTCTCCAGCCGTGAAACTTCTGCTCCTGTCCAATCATCTGCACATCTTCTTGAATCATTTTAATTTCTGTAATTTTGAAGAAACCCCAGGATTTTTAATTTCCTTGAAAACAAAGGTTGTATACCTTCTCTGCTGTCCTTTCCTCTATGCCTTGCTGTCTCTGAAAGCTGGGCAATGGGTATATAAAGGCTGTTGAGAAATAGGATGGGAAAACATGAGTGTTGTTTCAGTATTTATAGAGATGAACATCTCAAATGCCCAGTAAATGAGTTTGATGCAATTGTTGCTCTAATGAATCCTCAAAATACTAGAGATGGTGAAGATGTGAGAAACTATAGACCTTAACTGTCAAGTGCCTCAACATTCAGGGCTCATTCCCTCTTGGATCCCTAAAAAATCAGCTAGCCATCTATTCTTGATCTTATCTTACCTAATACTAATTATAGCAGCCTGGACCCCGTAGGGACTGGGGATTTGCAGTAGGAGCTACACAGAGACAAAACTGTGGAAAACACAACTTAACAGTGTAATTAGAAGCAATCTGCTCCCATTTCATTCACCAAAACCGTGCATCAAAACCACAATCTAGGGAGTAAAGTAGGTCTGAGAGGGGCTGCATGAAGCCTGGCACTTCTGGGGTAGGTGGAGTCTGTGGCACTGAGAAGCTCCTGTAACAGCTGAGAGGGGTGGAGCTGGGATGGTTTACAGGCACTAAAACCTTAAAAATGTTGTCATGGGGCCCCTGTGGAGGGGAGTGCAGTGGTGCCCATGGCTGGGGTGAGTGGGTACTGCTGCAGCATGGGGTGGGCACTGCTGGTGAGGGAGATGTGTCTGGCACAGCCTGAGGCACCTGCACTTGCCCTTTGTTGTCCCACCCGGGTGCTGGCTGAGGCACTCAGCCATTTTCTCTGAGGTGATCTGATGAGATCACAGTGCAAGGAGGGCAGGTCTCCTGCCAGCAGCTGGAGATTTTGTTTCTGCAGATGCTGGTCCCAGTCCTACTCCTGAGGGCAGATGGCTGCTTGGCCGCAGTGGCTGTGTCAGCATCCCACACCTGCCACCAGCACAGGGCCCTGTCAAGTCCGTGGGCCAAGTGCCAGCCACCATCCCAGCCCTGCCTCATGTCTGTGGCCATGGTGGCAGCAGCATCTGGGCCATACTGCAGCCTCAAAGCTAAAAAGGGTGTTGACTAGAGTCCCTCCACCACTGTCAGACCTTTGGCCCAGCAACAATGCCAGTCCTGCTCCCTCCAAGCCTCAGCCCACAGCACCCCTCTCCTTCATTACCTGCCCATGGCTGCAGCATCCTGGGGCTCTTGAAGGTGTCTGGTTATAGAGCTGGGGCTGTGGTCCTGTCCGTTCATCCCTGTAAACATTAACACTGTCCTTTTTCCCTGCAAACACGTGAACAGTAACCCGTGCTGCAATCCAATCTGCTTCTCTCACCAAGATAGGTGCACATCCCAGCCCTTGCTAATCCCAGTGCCCACAGCTGCTCACTTCAGTGACTGCTGCACACACAGGGGGTGAGCTGCTCTCCTCCCCATGCCCCTCGCACTGAGGTCACACTGGGCTGCTCCTGGTGCAGTGAAATTCCTGCCTTGATGCTCTGAAGCACTTGTTGGCTTTGCATGGCCCCTGTGTGCTGCTGGAGGCAGAGACCCAGGCAGGTTGCCAACAGCTCTGTCATGGTCATGCTGTAAGGTCTGCTGAGGAAATTCAGCAAGGGAGTGGAGGAACAAGACCCTGCGAGTTGGAGCTCAGTGCATTGCAATGCAGGTTGGGTGGGAGAATGTGACCTGTATCTTGTTCGCTCTAGTTTTTCACCCTAAACTATAAACATTTAAAGATATCAATATTCTATTTTTCTGGAACGAGTGTGTTACAGATGCTCTCACCTGTGCTCTGTGATGCTTTTGGTGGGATAAGTGAGTACCAGAGGGGTCTGTATATAACATTGCACAGAGTGATGTTTTCTTCCCAATACCTCATATTGACAAAAAAACTGTTTTGGGGGGGGGTGTTGAGAAGAGAAATAATTTGACTCTTTACTTACATGGTTCACAGTTAAATTCTGCTCACTGAAGAAGCAAAATTTTCTTGCTGGATGAAATCCACCCTTGTGCTAAGGTGAAAGGGAATGTCTCATCATTTGGCTGAGCTAGCACCTAGAGGTGAAAGACCTTCTTGGTGAATATAAAAAGAACCTTATTGAGCTGTGGGAGAATTTATTTCTCTGAATTTAAAGGTGAGTCTGTGGTATTGAAGATGTCAGAACAATGATACATATTTACTAGTTTACAAAGTGAGAAAGCGTATGAGAGACAGTAATTTAGTTTAATGTGTTTAATTTGAGGTATGACAATGTATTTCATTATCCACAGCCACAGTCCACATAGGTTGGAAATCCCCCAGGGACAAGATAAATCAGGAGAGTGCCTTGCTTAAATGTCATCTGTGGGGACATCCACAAAGTGAGGCAACTGGAAATTTCTGGGGAATGTAGCAAAAAGGAAAGGGTAAAGTTCTCAGATTGTGAGTAGTTACTTGGTTTTGCTTTCCAACTGATAGCACTGCTGTGAAGGAGGCAAGGTGCGAAGAGGATTAGTACAGCAAACTTCTGTGGAAGACAATATTTAAATGGCTTGAGTCAGCACTAAAAAGTTCACTTGTCCTCCCTGATGAGCACTGCCAGGACTGCTGTGGTGTGCTCTATCATACCACCTCCTACTTGAATATGAAATAGTAGGTTTCAACAGGCGGCCTCTTTCTTCATGGGACGTTTCTCCATTTCAACGGCATTATATTGCTATGTACTGTGGAATTTCTGAAATGTTCTGGGGGGCAAGTGATGACTGCTTGGAGCTGACTGTGGATGGGCAGGAGGACAGCAGCCCTTTATGTTTGACTTCCTTTCTGGTACATTTCAGAATGCAGGGAAGTAGCAGGACTGCCTTTTTCCTGAAGCACCCTTATAAGCACCAAGCAGCAGGTTGCCTTCCCATGACACATGCTAAGGCAGGTTACAACAGGGTTTGTTGGTTATGTCACACAGTGTGATGTGGTGTGGTAACAGCGTGACAGCAAGACAAAATGCAAGACCCTGTGTCAAAGAGTCTGCTTTCAAAACAGCCTGCTCCTTACCAGCCCACAGTGCAAGAAACTTTTCACCCAGATGTCACATGCTCTCTTGTTGGTCTGCCCTCCTGTTAAGATTGTATCTCTAGGAGCAGAGGAAAAATCAAAAAGGGATTATGACAATGTAGTTTTATTACTTCTCCCTTCTCTCCTCTACCCATTATGACGAACAGAAGTGCATTAAGAGCTCTGAATATATTGTTGAGCATTTCTGAACTCTGCTTATCCCAGCGTTGCTCCAAATTCACTGCATTTTGACAGGAAGCATGGGTCAAAATCTAATGCTTATGAAAAAATTCCTTTAAATCTCCCAAGGAGTATAGCACAAAGTATTCTCCCTATATTTACCTGTGTGCAAGATTGTGGTGTTAATTATAATGCACCAGGAAACAGGGTAATTGTGTAATATGCTAGGGAATACTACCCCTCAACCCAATAACCACTTTCCATTTAATCTTGTTACTTTTTCCAGGCAGGATCCGACGTTATATTTGTGTCTGAAGTACAGGATATAATGATGCCTTGAACTAATTGTCCTGCCTGACTACATGCATTTATATCCACACATTTAATGGATATAATGGCTTATTTACCAGTTTTTAATGGCCTCATTTCTACTCAGCTCTATTCCATGTAAGGGTGATGTATGGGACAACAGCATCAGTATTTCTTCTACTAAACAAACACAGGTAGTGTAGAAAGCTGCTGAGCTACTGTGGTAAATGTATACTGAAGATCCTCATGACCTAGAAGCATGGAGATAAGTTTGAAAGGCACATTTAAATGGCTAATTGTCAAGTTAAGCTCTCAAAACATCTCTCTCATTTTTTGTATGTGAAGACTACCATTTCTTCCAGGAATGTCTCTTGCTTCATTACTTCTATGTTTTCATTTCTGGATCACTCTGTGGAGAAAGCAGGCCATGGTGTGCTTCTTCATTAATGAGATTTACAGGGTAGGTGTACTTCTACCTGTTTGTCTGTGATGGTCCCGTCCGAGCCAGAAAACAGCATATGAAAACATTCCACTGATGTCTGAGAGGATGAGAATGCTGGGAAGCATTTATGGCATGTGGGAAGCCAGGGCTCAGATCTGTTTTTGGCTGGTGGTGGAGCACTGGGATATACATGTCAGCTGGGACTTTGGGAATTACTGTGAATGCCTCTGGATGATGGGCTCCTGTTTCATATAAAAACCAAACCAAACCAGACCAAACCAAACCAAACCAAAAAACAAACAAACAAACAAAAAACGCAACTATTTGGAGCAGGGACTGGAACGTGACTCTCCCAGATGTTGGAATGGTGCTCTTAGTACACCAGCCATTTAATTATAGTCAAGATGAATTCACAGAACAACTTCAGCATTGAAATCTCAGGCCTTGAGAAGAGCAAGCCCAGACATTAAACAAACTAATCTACTACAAATTAGGAGGTATCTAAAGCTAGCAGGCACCAGGCTTTTACCAACAAAATTCTGGTAGTCCCTGACATCTCTGCTTCTAGGCATGTCTGCTTTGTTTCTGTTTCTGCTTCTGCTTTGCTTTGAGTACAGGAGTGCCCACACCCTCCATGATCCACGATTCCTCCTGCTCCTATTTGTCTCTTAGGACCTGAGTCAGAAGACATCACAGAGCACGCATATGAAATCAGAACCTCCCTCTAAAAGTTTCACCCAGATATTCTTGTGATGCGGGACATATAACCAGAATGTGGGACATACAACCTCCATCTCTTTACTGGAGGAGGTCTGAGCCACATCTCCCCTATGACTGTCACAGTCACCGGCTTAGGAGCTGTCTCAGGGTGGGACATTCTTCACCCTGCTGCTGCGTGTGGTCTCTGAAGGATGGGGAGGGTGCTCATCATGCCAGGGGAACTCCTGCGCGAGCAGCGGTCAGGGCCCTGTCTGGAAGGAGGCTGAGGTTTCCAGATCCATCCGGGTTCGGGGGTGGGCACTGCCGGGATGGGTGTGAGCGCGGAGCAGGGTCTGACACACGGCGGCAGCGCAGGGCCGCAGCGGGAGCTCCGCGCTGGGGTCTGGGGGATGGTCATCGCCGCTACCTCAGGGCTGGAGGAGCTCAGCTGGGCGGGACGAACTCCCAGCGAAACCAACGTAAGAGTTCAAGGGCGCTGGTGATAGCCAAGCTTCCTCAAGCCAGCCCTTTAGTAGAAAGGACTGGAATGAGAGAGTGGATGAAATTCCTGATGCGCAGATTGAACTTACTTTCTTTGTAAGCATGCAGAGGACTATTAGCTGTCTTGTTATTATTTTCCCGTCAAATAGAAAAGTACATGCAACTTCACATTCCTAAAAGCCTCTTGAGAGATGGCAAAGGTGTCTATAGAGGTTGGCTTTACTCTCCTAGAGCCACTCATGGGTAGGAGCTACACTGTAGTTTTGTTTTATTATCCACAAGGTCCTCTGAGTTGGCTGAGCAAAGGCATCAGAAGTCCTGAGAGGGAATGTCTTTGGGAAATGCACTGTGAAAATGCTTCTGTGATGTGGGCAATAAATAATCCTTTGGAGATCAAGTGACATTGTGCTTTCTCGTATGGGGTTTTGCCCTTTTCATGCTTGGGAGCCTCAATTGCCAGAGAGAAGCTTGGACATTTCACTGCTCCTAGACTTTCTGGGAAGATGTAGTTAGGCCTATCTAGGTGGGCAGTCATGCTCCCTTTTGTCTGACAAAAGAGGTAAGTAATATGATAGATTTGCTGAAGAAGCAGTTTCAGAGTGTCTTGGTATAATGTTGGGTAGAGTGGCAGAGTGGCCTAATTCTCAGATCAGGTTCTGGTTAGGGATGTTAGGAGGTAGCCACTTACAAATGCTTATATAGAAGAAGACTTCTTTAGGAATAGCTCAGTCTTGGTGGGATAGAGGAATAGGAACTGCAGTTTTGCTTTTACGCCAGAGAGGACTGAAAACATAAACAATTATGTGTATTTAAAACGTTCTTTGCTGATTGAGTGGAAAAAACTCATACTTCAGTAAAATCAGCAGGTTCTTTAACTACGAGGGAACCTGAGAATATAACTGATTAGCAAAATAACAGAAAGTGTGTTGCTATTTTGAAAATGGGCTCAGTTTTTGCCTGTCGTGTAGGAAAATCCAAACAAAAATATAAAGCTTCTGTGCCAGTGTTCCTGAGATTCGATGTTATAGTATAAATTCTGTAAAATGTGGAAATATGAAGGGACATATAATTTAAACCAGAATACATTAATCTCAGTGGTGTCTATTGTGGGGGAATTCATCATACTCTCACCTTTTAAAATCCTGTGAGATGATGATCTTCTAAGAAATTTCTCCCCAAATGTTCCCATGAATTTGTTTCATAGTGGTCTCTGCCCACTTACTAGGTATCTCCTTGCGGAAGGAGGGTTTATGCTGATTAAATCTGGCGGACTAAAGCTCCATTCCTCCAAATCCTCTTCATTTACAATCTAAACAGGAAAAAGAAAGATCTGTGGAAACCAAGAGAAAGGCATAAACCATATATTTTAGAAACATTGGAGGGTTTCCAACCAACTGCTGCACTGTCTGGTTATTAGTTTTATAGTGGCTTGAATTTGACTTCCATGCAGAGAATTAGCTTCAAGCAGGAACCACTTGAATGAGCAAATCTTAGTCAGTATAATTTTATTATTCCTGTGACTATCACAATCAAGGATATTAGTATACAGGGCACACTTTGAAGAGGTTATTACTGAGCACTCATCGTTTGCTTAAATCCTCAGATCTTTTTCATGTAGTTATAGAGAGAGCACTTTCATGAGCTTGAGGACTTTTTCTTCTGGCTGCATTTACATTTCCAAGGAAACAAATAAGAAGGACTTTGAAAAGATGATTAGCCTATGAGCTAATTTATGGATTTTTCATAGTCTAGTTCCTTTAAGCCTTTTGCACGGAACTGATTTTCATTTGGAGTAAGACTGTAGGTTTTAGTCAATGCAGACAGGATATTTTAAAATAGCTTAGCACTGGTTGCAGTGTTCTCCTCAAGCTTAATGGGAGCATTTGCTTCTAATTTTAATGAAAAACAACAGTAAGGGCTCCTGAAAATCGGATTTTTCCTGCTTGTTGTACCCTGAGTATTCACATAGGAGATTTATTTAAAGCTCTTTTTATGAAAGAACAGACCCTGTTTCATCAAAATTAAGTTGGCACTAAGATATTTCATGGCAAAATCTAGGCCATGATATTCAGGGAAAGTGCTTTTCACTGAGTGTGGGGGAGAGGGAAGGGCTGTGCCGAGGTGATAATGAGAATTCCTGATGCCTCAGTTTCCGCAGGTGAACACAGGCAAAAGTGCCCAAGGGCTGACATATGGGGTATGTCACAGCCTCTGCTCATGTTGGCACTTCACAGGATTCTCAGATTTGCAGTTCTGGGGTATATTTGGCTACACAGCATCCTAAGAAGAGAGCAAGGACCATGCCTCCTATAACATGTGTTTGGAGAAAGCTTATCAAGTATTGTCTAGAAGGTGGCTAGTGAATATTGCACATACACTGGTGCAGCATTTTTTCTTTGTCATAAAGGAGCTCTAAATTCAAGGCCATTCCATCCCCCTGAAAAAATTCTGAAATTTCAGAAATCTGAACCCAAGAATTATAACTGTATGATTAAGTCTCTTTCTTTAAATTACTGTTTTAATAAGAAAAGGCTGGTTTGGGAGCTTCACTCCAGGAACAACTTAAGACTGACAATTCTGGGAGCACAGAGGTATGTTCTTCTGATGTAGACTGAGAAAGAAGTGTCTCACTTCAAACATCTCACATTCAGTTAATTTCTGCTGAACATTGAGCTTCATCTGTTAAAACCTTGCCTGGGTCACTGGCAGACTGCCCTGCCTTTGAGAACTTACTGCCTCTGTGTTCAGTGAACATGGGGCTGTCCAACAAAATTTTTCCCACCCAAATATTTGCAAGAATCTGAAACTTTCGGGAGGATTTTAGATTGCCCCTTTTCCCTCTTGTGCAAAGAAGGCAATCAAGAACCCATTAGAGCAGCAAATCTGAACTATTCTTTGTTCTTGATGTCTTGAGCCTTATCATTTAACTTTGAATGCCATATGTAGAATTTGGTATTCTAGAAAACTATATGTACAGATCAGAGGCTGTGAGAAAACTAGTCCTGGCCCTACCTGACCCACTGGATGGCCTTAAATAATTTGGTCCCCATGTTCTCATCTGCTAAATAGGGAAACTATAGGGACCCTCTCCATTGTGCTCTATTCAGATAAAGCTCTCTGGTCTGCCTGGGCTTGCTCCCTCATTGTAGCCCTGGGGTATTTTTACCTCCTTTTTCTCCTCTTGCAAGTGGACGACTCTGAGTCTCTGACACAGCAACAGTTACTGCCCCTTATTCTGGTAGCAGCACTTTGTCCTGCTGGCAGTGATATTAGCTTTTTCCTTTGGTTTGTCTTAGCAGATGCAGGAGGGGGAATTTGTTCTCGTTTGCCTGGCTAAAGGTAATACAATGGATCTGAAGCCTCTGAGTGCCAAGGACCTCAAAAATAAGAGAAAAGAGGAGAATAAAACTAATGATTCTTAAGATTACCAAAATGTGATGCAAAGAAAACATCGTTCATGGTTTTTGGTTTCCTTAAGTATCCTGGTACACTGGAACCACAAAGTATAATATGGTAAGTGAAGCAAAGTCAGCCAAACAGATAAATTGATGTTATGAATCTGGGACAGGATCTGTCTGATTATCCTTTGCAACTTAACTGATGGAGTTTGCTCTATTTATGGCTAAGCCATTCTGTGATCTTACAGGAAATTGCTTTCTGTACACATAATTCGTAATAGATTTTTAAATTCATGCCTGCTCTAGGAAAGTGGATTATACTACAAGAGATTATGCATTTTTCCCCAGCTTTTAAGGAGCAACCGTAATGATGGTTATTGTTGATGAGGGCATTACAGAGCATTGGTGTAGCAAACACCTTGAATAGCTTAGTGTTGAAAGCTTTAATTTTCCATTTAATAATAGTGAAACTAGTTAATACTAATTTTATACAATCACTTCCTAAGCTTCTTAGAAAGCATGCAGTCATGGATTTAGTCTGTGCCACGGGGGAATGCCATACATCATGAGGCTCAAAAACCCCCAGAGTTATTAGAGCTATGTGTAATATTTTACATCCTGTCTTGGATCCAGTTTGTAAGTCCTTTGATTCATGGGCAGGGATGACTTATCCGGGGATGGCTGCAGTGATTCCTGCCACTGGCTGTCTGCCCCACCTCTCTGTCGGAAGTGTTTGTTCGCGCTGTGAAGGTGGCTCAGCTCTTTGGGAAGCAGCTGGTGAACCAGCACAGTTTTCAGACCAGTAATATTAACAGAAAAACTGGCACTGGCTTTGGTTCTCCTTAATACACCAGCCTGTAATTTACAGTGGTTCAATTACTGCCACACCAGCAGCTGAGCTGTCTCGAAGCAGGGGCAGGGCTCAGAGGTGAAGATGGGAACCCCTGCAGCCATCTGCTGCCATTCCTATTCATCAGCCAGATACCCAGACCTAGACTCGGGTTTGTAAACATGCATGGCAGTTACTTGGTGTTTTCAACCAGCTCTTTTCTCAGATTTAGCTTGAGACTCCTCTGGGGGTTTATGGTCTCACTGTGTCCATAGGTGTTTCCATGGGATCAAGGCAGTTCTGACTTTGGGACAAGGACCCCTGTGGAGTTCTGGGACCTTGGGAAGGATGAAATACACTTTCTCGCACAGGGCTGGTGCCGAACCAAAGCCTTGTGTGTGTTTCACTGAAACCTGCTTTTGAGGTTTCTGTGGTAACTTCTTCAAAAGCAAGTGTCAGAGCGTAATATTGGGCTGGGATTTCACAATTCACTCTTACCTAAGATGCCCAGCCAAGGGGCAGAGTGAATACCATGTTATTTAATCAGCTTAGAGGACAAGCCAGCCTGCTACTGGCTGACGGGAAAGCCTCCCCTCCTGTGGCCATCTCGCTGCGGGTGCCAATGATCAACACCCGCGACTGCTGAATATCAGTCACATTTTTTCCCTGTATGTCACCCTTGGGTGATGATCTTTTGTGAGTAGCTTTCTGCCTGCATTTGGTCTCCACAGCATGACAGAGCATCACATTTGCCATCCAGTCAGACAATAACTCAGCTGCTTTTAAAGAAAAGGGGGAAAAGAGGGGGAATGAAGCCAGTTTTGAGGGCTTCAACAGCTCTTGCTTTTCATTGGACATGTTCTTTTCATCCCTTTTCAGGTGCCATGGAGGGAGAATTTTTGAGAAGTGTGGCTCATGTGTTCTAGTTGTGTCCTTCAGAAGAAAGACTGAAAATTGTTTCTGTGGGAAGAGCAGGTCAGGGACATGGTCAGTTGTGGTAACTGGCCCTGTCAGCCCAATTACTGACCTCCCCAGGGCAAAGTCTGTCAGAGGCCATCCTCCTCTTCCTATGGACATGAGGCCTGTTTGAGCCCTCCACTGTCTTTAAGCAAGGGCAAATCTGAGGAGGGATGAGAGGTGGGGGTCAGGGGTGGTATGTTTATGCCACTGGGATGGGCTGAGAGGGGATGTGCAAAGTGTGTCTGGCAGAATAAGAGAGCAGGGCTTTTCTGGGGCTTGTTGCTGAGAGTGGTAGGAGCTGCTCTGGTGTCCAGGCTGATAGGCAGGGGCCATGGGGATGGAGAAGGGGCTGTGAGGTAACAACCACAACACTGAAACAGGACAAGCAGGGGGCTTAGAGAGTAAGGGACCCTGTCCCAGACTGTATTTAAATCTTCTGTGGAGCATTCCTGCTTCTTCCTACAGCCTCAGCTCTTCTTGACTTTGAAGCAGGACACACACAAAAGTCTACCAAGAAGTTCCCATCCTTTTTGTTTTTGCTGTAGGAAGCAGAGCAGTCCTAGTTGCATATTCAGTAGTAATTTACATGGTTTTGGTTAGTTACGCAAGATATGTGGAGTTTCTCTTCCCCTAACTTGAATGTCTTGCACAACTAGTCAGCAGAGTGTGAATTGTTAGTGTGAATTGTCAGCCCTACAATCAGGACTACCAACTGCAGTTTGCCCTGACAAAGAAGACAGCAGAAACACAGGGGGGTGAGAACAGGCAACAAAAATAATTAAGCATGGACAGACTTCCCTCAGGAAGAAATGAAAAGAATAGGACTACTCTGTTAGAGAGTAGATGACTAAGAGTTATACAAATAAATGAATGGGAGAGAGAAAGTCGAAGGAGGGGTGGTGGTGTTCGTATTTATCCTCTCAAGCTATAAAAGAACAAGGCAACATTCAATTAAAGGGAAAGAAAAAATATCAGGTGACAAAACCTACTTTGCTTAGGATGGGATTGAGAAGTCTTGTCTCACTGCAGAGCATAGATGGAGCCTCAAGGACTGCCCAGCTTCTAGTCTAGTCACTTAAGCTAATGAATCTGACAGTGTTGGTTTTTTTTTTTTAAAGAAAATACTTGTCTACATGGAAAATTAGGGTCAAAATAGGAGATGGTATGTTTTTGAAAGTGTTAAAATTTCCTTTTCTAAGTGCTGATTTCATGAATTCAAGGTAAAAATTTTCATTCTTGACAAAGGTATGATTTCTGATCATCTTTCTCTACTGCAGCAAAGTCTATGTGCTTGGTTCCAGCAGTGCTCTTCTGGACTATCTGACAGTTACATGGTCATTTAAGATGACATTTTCCTTTGTGCTAATTTTCTGTTATTAACCTCTTAGCATGAGACATCTGATTATTGGCTCATTTGGTTAGTTGATTTTTGTATTGTGCTTAGAATCATAGGTTGAAACTGGAGCTATGCTAGATACTTCAAATATATGGGAATGCTCTGTCCCAGTGGTATAAAATGGTACTTAAAACTCATCTGAAGTGTTGGGTCACAGCAACCAATTCATCTCAAATGCAGCAGATGATATACATCAGTGCTCTCTACTGCCCCAATCAACTAGAAGTGGAATTCTTTGAGTTATTCTACTGTCTTGCACAAACATGATCTGATGCCTAAAGGCTCCAGTTAGGAAAGGGAATACAAAATGAGCTGGTCACCTTATTGGGATGATGTTCAGCTACCAGAGTAAATATGGGTGAGGTGGAAACAAACTGATTTACTAACTACATGGGAAGATAAAGGACTTGGCAGAACTGGACTAGTGCCCAAACCAGCCTCAGTAATGAAAGGGGAGGTTTTCCTTGCTTGTGTAGTGGTCACACACTGACATATAATCACCACAGAAACTCAGTGTGTGCTTGCAAGGCTTTAGGACAGTTCTGAGACTAGAGGTCATGCCCCAAGTGGGTTACAAGTGGCGTCCTGACTCAACAGATACTAAACTGTTTGGATGAATATTTAGAGTCACGAGAATGTCAGAAACTGAATTATAACAGGGATGCATTTGAGAACTGCTGTGTGAAGAGCTTTGCCCTGTATACTCTTGCATACCTGGCATACCTGTCCTAGCAAAGTCAATGAAGGCATACCTGTGCACTGAGTTGAGCAGGTGCTTAAGTGCTTTGCAGGGTCACTACAAGCACACACAGCTGAGAGTTGGGTCTGGAGCAGTTTCTGGCGCTTCCTCCCCTGCCGTGGTTTAACTTCAGCTGGCAGCTGAGCACCACACAGCCATTCACTGCCCCTGAAGAGGGATAGGGGACAGAATTGAAAGGGTGAAAGTGAGAAAACTTGTGGATTGGAGATATTGGCAAAGCAGAAGCTGCACATGCAAGCAAAGTCAAACAAAGCAAAACAAGAAATGAATTCACCGCTTCTCATGGGCAGGCAAATAGATGTTCAGCCATCCCCAGGACAGCAGAGCTCCATCACACGTAATGGTGACTTAGAAAGGCAAACACTTTCACTTCAGAAGTCCTTCCCCCTTCCTTGTTTTTCTCTCAGCTTTACATGCTGAGCCTGATGCCATATTGTATCCCTTGGGATATACCTCTGGTATATCAGTTGGGTCAAGTGCCCCGGCTGTGTCCCCTCCCAGCTCCTTGTGTACCCCGAGCCTCCTCACTGGTGGGGAGAAAACTGATTAATGGTTATAAGAAACAACTGAAATGGGACTAGAAAGTTCAGTTGGAGTAGAAGAGTACAAGGTTTTTTTTCAGTCGATATGTGATGAGAAGGCTACTTTATGGGGGAAGGACAGAGGCTTAGTGAATTATATATTTATTTTCTCATGTTTGTAGATAAATCATGCCACTTACCTAATCCTTCAAAATATGAGAACTTTTCTGTTTGTTAGCATGCAATGCTAACCATGTTCAACTGAGCAGCAATCCTGTTTGTTGATCTGACTACTATTACTTCTAAGTGTTGCTCCTGTGTGTCTTATTGATCCAAAATTACTTTAATGTTTCTAAATTTCATGTCCCAAATTTTTTCTAATGGATCTTCTACTTGGATCAGAACCCTTGTCATCAAACTGGAAGGAGAATTTACTAAGTTGACCAAATGAGAAAAAAATCCTACAGGATTATGAGATTTATTGCTCCTGGTTGCAAAATTAGTGTCTCTTTGATGATTTTGTTATCTCATGTACTGGGCACATGGCTCAGAAATCTGACATAAGAAAGACTTTAAGATGTACCTGGATTTAGATGCCAGCCCAAATTTTGTCAGTACAAACAGTGATGGCAAGCAGATGTATATCCTAGGATTTTCTGGGATATATTTCTTGAGTGTTTGAAATTCACAGCGTGTTTCAATCTTCTGCCTAATGCTTAAAAATCAAGACTTAGTAGTAAAAAAGTAGCTGATGTTATATTAGCAAAATGTGTTGCAAGTCTTGTAATAAAAAGACTTCCATTATGAAAAGCTTGTTCAATGTTGAATCTTCAGATTCCCCTTGTGTTATTACCTAACCACTTTGTCACCTTGTTACCTTGTTCACCCTCTGCCTTGGTACTGCCCTGCTTAAAGGTAATTGAAAATCAAGGATCTGCCTAAAAATTCATTATTTTTCTCCAGCTGTGGTCACTGAATTGAAGTACAGCTGCTCAAGAAGGAATCAAATAAGGTAACTGGACTTTTTTTGTTTGGTTGGTTAGGGTTTTGTTTGTTTATTTATTTTGTTTTGTTTTGGTTTTTGGTGTGTGGATGCTTTAGGATTATTGCTGTAATTTAAATCCTTATCTATTAGTATTATGAATCTCCCATTCAAAGTTAACTTTTGAAAGTATCAGTCACACTCTATGAAGGCAGGTGTGGTGATCTGCATCTGAGTTTATATACCTGCATCTCCGACTGATAAACCATGAGTGAAAGCATTTGAATTGAGCAGTGTGAACACAAGCACCAGAATGGGGAAAGAATCATGATGGCCTTGATTCCAGCTTCAAGACTTATTGCTGGGGATGTGTGAGTAAGCCACCTCTGGGTCTAGGATACAGGGTACATAAATGTGTGTTTAACCTGGACAACTTTTATCTTTTTGCATTAAGTCAAAGGGAAGAAGAAATTGGGATGAAATTGCTTGTAATTTTTTCACTGTTTGTGAAGTAGTGATCCCATGGTGATTAGAGCAGATCTTGGAGTTTGACTTTTGGAGAGTGAAGAAATTCCACCCACGGGGACTATTTGCCTTTCATGCAAACCTGACTCACAGATGTAGCAGGGTCAGCATGGTAACATTTCCTGAAAGCAATCACGCTGTATTACATTCTGAAGATTTTGCTTATCTGGAATATTTCTCAGTGCTGTAGCAACTTATTGCAGGCCCACAGTAACAAACTGTTGTTTTCTGAGGAAATCTGAGCTTGTGCAATTTACTTCTAACAGACAGTGCATTCAAAGTTGAGACAGTGCAGACTTCACATGCACCCAGGAAGCCTCTCCTGCAGCCTGCTGAGTGTTAAAATAGGCTTATTAACTTCTTTTCTTTTCTGGGCATCTCTTGTAAATGGAATGATAAGGGCTGCACAAAATCATCTCTCTTGGCAGTATACAGGGCTCCTCCTTGAAATCCAGCTACTGCTGGCTGCATTTGTATCAGAACTGGAAAATCAAGACATACAAATGAAATATTGGGAATTATTTCCAGGCTCCTGATATTACTCCAAAGCTTAAAGAAGTTCCAGTCTGAGGATCATCTTTGAGTGTATCATTAGTAGTTGGCTTTTTTAAATTCCCCTAGGTGGGCAGTTATATCATTTAAGCATTAAAACTCTTGGGTTTATGTCAGACTTCTACTAAGTAAAGCAAAAGAGTTCATGTTAATGAGATGCAGCTCTTTCTCTAGGAGAATTTAGTCTAACAAGAGCAAGGGAGGACAGAGCCGACAGAGGGAAATGGATTCCCATGGAGATGAAGGTCAGGCAGTGACATGGTGTCACACCCAGGACCAGAATGAGGTTCCTAGTGTACTGGATCAGGCTGCACTTAGTTTCTTCTGTCAACTGGAGGGCTGGAATGAGGAGTTTGAAAGAGGCTGTTAAATGGAGAAAAGGCCACTTACATGCTTCACTGATTTTACCAATAGAGATTCTTGGGAGAGTGTTTTCTCTAACAAGCAATGTGGTTTTATTAAAAATAGTGGAAAGAGAAAATGAATCATTTGCAACATATTCAGCCTGGTGTTTAAGATGTTACAGTTTCAAAGCACATGCAAGTACAAAGCACATGTTGCCAACACTTGTGTTCACAAGCAAGTTTCTCGCAAAAATCAGCTGACTTTGCAGGTTCTGGTGTCAAGTGTTGCAATGGTCAGAGTCTGTTTCATTTCTCTGTGAAATACTACTGAGGCCCTTTGGGCCAACTCTTTATGGGCTCACAGACATTGCATCCCCCAGTTCCAGGCATTCTGCTGTCTCACAACGCCCTGACCCTGGGCTGTTCACCACTCAGACTTCCTTACCATGCAGGGACGAGGGAGGAGAGCTCAACAGTTAGGCCCCTTGAATGGGGTCACTTTCTCCAGGACAGTTCTGGTATAGACTGTGTGGGATTTTGCTGTTAGAATTCTTGCCCACTGAGGACAGGGACATGTTTTCTCATTGGTTCCAAGGTATTCAGAGCTAGGTCTACCATTTAGAAGGCATGACACTTTTTTCTTTGTTCTCCCACCTCCTGAGTTGTTGAAGAAGGGAACAAATGTAGATATCCCCCATTCTAAAAGTAATCACTTAAAATGGGATTGAGATAAATATAAAATCATCTTCTCACTAATGGTGTTCTGTACAAGGCCTGGCCATGAATTTGAGTCTATGTACAAAATATACCTAGAATATATTTATTGGTTTGGAACCTTGGAGACAAGTGGGAGAATATGTAAGTTCAATCCTGCCCAGACAGGATTCAAGCATTAGTTAAGATGCTATCAAAAGAGCTTGATAGTGTCAAAAGGAAGAGGTTGCTTCTGGCATGAACTTGGTTGCCCGTAGCTCTAGATGTCAGCTGAGCAGCATTTTTGAAGATCTTAGTGATAGTAAGATGTCTTCTGAAGCCCTTTGGAAAGCAGGAATTTTTAAAGTCACACTGTCCTTGTCCAGTCTTTCTGCAAATTTAGTCTACCTCTCAAATAATAAATACAATTCTTGTTTGCTATTAGCAAACTCCAAAGCACAAAATGTTAGTCTTTATCTGAACAGAAGTAATTCCCTTCATTACAGTTTAAAAGGCTGTAGAATTTTTTTTTCTACAAAATTATCTAAAAGGTAAAACTGTAATTCAAATCCTGACCAGCTAATTATAGCATACTGCTCTTTTGATGGAGAAAAATACTTCTGCAGAAGGCAGAACAACCATCTCCTCTACACTAAGATTTATTTCTTTTCACAAAATGGGAATATGCTGGATGAGGGAGAATAATCCTTTACTTCCTGTTAATTCAGAAGTTTAATGTAGGTTTATGAGCAAAACCTCCTAACTGCAAAAATTTCAAGGCATCAGGGAGATACATGAGCCCAGTTTTCTTCATTTTTGGGAAAGAAAGCTGACTGGTGTGTTCACAATTCAGTGTGTTCTGTTGTCCATCAAGGGAACAGGCAACTGTCTTTCCATTACCCTCTGCTTTGCTCAGTCCTTTACAGCAGCACACAGAGGAGGAACCAACGCTTGGGCGGCACCATATCCTACCTCCATGGTGCAGCTGCCGCTGTGAATGGCAGCACCTTGTCCAGGACAATGGCAGGCTGGACAGTCCATGTGGAGTGAGCTGGAGCTGAAGAAACAAACCTTTACTCCATAAGGAGATGTTAATAAAAACTAAGGCTCAGTTGGAAGGGAGTTGGTAGAGGAATGCAGTCTTTGAAGGAGTTAATGACCCACCTACACTACAGGTGAACAGATCTGAGAAGTGCAGTGACGTGCCAGCCAAGGTGTTGCCTCATATCCCTGCTACTTTAAAATAACATCAGTCTGTAGTCCTCTAGAAACTGAAAGTTGAGTGTGAATTCAAGAGCTTGGAAAGTGGACAAGGCCTCTAATGTGTCAATAAACAGAAAAAATGTCAAATTGCTGAGATATGAGGCTGGCAACTGTACTGTAGCCTGTCCTTGTGGAGTGAGGTATCCATCCTAGTTGGTGTGATGTTAGTCAAAGTGGAGGAAGAAAAGCACAACTTCTGTGACAAAATATCCAGGAACACTGCTGATTTAGGTTATCATTTATGACAATTCACTAATCAGGATTTCTAGTACTGAGTAGTGCTACTCCTGAGTGTTGCAACATCTGCTCCAGCCAGGCCCACTGAGGCTTGGGTCATAAAGGTGTGGGAAATATTTTCCCTACAAAGAAGTTAGTTCATCCTATTTTTCAACAGAAAGAGTAAGACCTATCCAACTTCTGTTTCATTATGCAAGCCTTTCAGCTGATGGAAGAACTAGGATATTCTAGAGAGGTTGTTGGTCACCATTTCATACATAGTTTCTTGCCCAATTAATACACCTTGTCCTTAACCACACAAACAAAACTCTATACTTGTTGGAATAAATATGCAAAAGCAACCTATCCACAAGAAAACTCTCATTCTATTTCCTTCTCTCCTTTTTTTTTTTTCAAAAAAAGGGAAACAAGAAAACTTCTTCTTACAGTTCCAGCTCTGTAATATTCAGTTGATTTGAAGCAGATAGCCTGATTTTAATCCACATAAACGAGTAAAGAATCAGGCCCTGGCTAAGAGGTACATGTTTCTATAGCACCACATTACAAGAGTTCTTAATTCCCTGACCCTAACCCTGGAATGCAAGGAAGAGTCAATTTGGCAAAGGTTGTAGCCAGATGCAGTATGCTTCTACGTTCACACCCTACCTAATGACTGCTCTTTAAAAAATAATAATAAAATGCAAATAACTTACACCTGGTATAGCTGGAAAGTCAAACAAAAGAAGTAAAGAACATGGAGGTTTTGGGAGTGCTGTTATTATTGTTATTATCATTACTATTATTATTAATCAGACAAATGCACACCTGTCTGAAAGTTCCTCAAACATTGTCTGCTGTCACTTTGGTAGGCCCTGTGAATACACTGAGGTAATGTCCTTTGGTTGGCTTACTTAATTGAACAGATGATGGGGGGTGGAGGAAGCTAGGCAGGGAAACATGCTAGAGATAGAAGAATTCCCACCCACGCAGTAGGCATGTACTGTAATAATGGAATAATTACGTGCAGTTTGTTTATAGCTGTCTTCCCCTAGCACTGATGCCTTGGGCTAGAAGTGAAGCAGGACGGGTCCTGCAATCAGTTTTCACAATCATGTTTTCACTGCTATTTGCCTTTTATTCCCCATTAGAAAGCAGAGCATGTCTAGAGCAAATGCAGTGGCTTCAGCCCTTCAGGATACTGCAAATTTGCGCAGATTTGGGGATGGATGGGTGTTCATGAGTTATGAGTTTGGATTTGTACCAAGATCTGTGGATCCCAACATTTCTAATGACGGTTCTCACTCCACAGTCCCAATCTGTCCAGAGTTGCTCAGAGCTGGATAACTTTTGGCCTGAGACATTTTCCAGCCTTTCAAATAATGAATGTTGGGTTGTGGACAAAAACCAAAGCCAGATGGCTTTGTGTGGTGAGACAGCTAAATAACTGTTACTGCAATGGGCTGTACAGTGGGGATTTGTTCCTGGTGGTTTTGAAGCAGGTTAGAAATTTTCTTGTGGATTCTTCCTGCTGCTTGTTAATAAAGTTGATCATGCCCTGGTTTTACATTTCAGCATGAACGCACACTGTGCTGATGGTAAAATGCTGATGGTTTGCTTTCTGCTGCCCCTCTGAATGTATTAGAGGATATTGTAATCTTCATGCAGCTGCCATTTTGTGTTCAGTTCAGCTGCAATCTGCCATGAATGAAACACAGCATTTCAATTCCAGTGGCACTTAGGAAAACATTTCCAGGCAAGTGGAGTATCCACATGCTGAACTTTATCTTTCTCTTGCAGCAGGCTGCATGCCATATCTGTATAGTTAAAAAGAGAAATGGGAATTATTCACAGATTAACTGCGATAAACTGGTCAATAAACAGACATTGGACCAGGAGACAACTGGAGAACATGATAGTCACACCTGCTGCATTGCATCTGTCACACAGGTTGCGAACTTTGACAGCAAATGGCTTATTTCATATACGTTTGTGCAGCACGTCACATCATGAGGGGCTTGATCTGGGGTTTAGTGGATATAACTGCGTGTTGGAAACTCAGAGCAGCCTGCAGATATCAACTAATGAAATGCCTCCACAACATTTATATGCAGAGTTGATAACAATGTCTTCACCACACATTGGCTTTGGAAATGCCTTGGAAATTGAATAGAGCTTTATTTAAGGTGTAAGAGAATTAATAATAATTACGAATTGACATACAACATACAAGGTAGGGGTTACCACCACCTTACATGTGCAGCAGACATCCCTTTCCTCAGGTTGTTACAAGCTGGAGTGCTATTTTAATCAGCTAAAACTGTTGTGTGGAATGTAGAAAAGCATGATTTTGTCATCAAAACTGTTCTGAACAAGCTGCAGGGAAAAATCAGCTATAAAAAAATTGTCATAGATGTTATTTAGAAAACAATTTTGGATTACATGATTTTTAGTTGTTTCAACAGTTCTGGTCAATGCCTTAGCTTTGTAGGGAGACATGGGGCAATGGAAAGCATTCTGGGTTGCAGGCTGATGCCAACCACTGCAGTGGACATTCCTGTTCCCTGAAGTGCTGCTCAAGTAGAGGAGGAGGAATGAACCAAGCAATGGCTCTGCCAGCCACCTTGACTCCAGCTGGGAATTTCAATGAAATAAGTGCACTTCTGTGCAATACTGATCTCACCTAACCAGACCTTTCTGATGGACATCCTTTCTGCTGAAATGTGCTTGCTATGTCCCATAGTTTTCTCACTTGGATCCTACCATGGCTAAGGCTGTATTGTCTTTTGCAGTGGCCATCTTCTCTTATTCCAACAGCATATGTATGAAGTTACCTAAAGCAAATGGATGAATAAAGAAAAAAGGGCAAGGTGTGGTGGGCTAACAGAGATTTAGGAACTAACTTTTCTCTGGTTGACTTAGTAGCAATGATTTAACAGGTGGCCTTGGGTAAGTCACTTCATATTTCTATGACACAGTTTCTGCTTCTGAGGCAACTGTCTGCTGATCTCACTGGGGAAGTTTTAAAGCTTAATTTACTTATATTTTCTAGCACTTTGAAGATTTGAACTGCACCATATTATGGGAATCGTTGGGAGTCATAAAAGAAAGAGTCGGTGTTGCAAGAGGAGTTATGATAATGAAGCCTAAAGTCAGAGACTTAATGCCTCAGTTCTTTGCTGAATCAAAGCCTAAGACTGTGAGTTCTTTGAAACAGACTCTGCTCAATTAGAGGCCTGCTCAGAACATAATAGGGGCTATGACATACCTGGGACCTCTGAGTCCCTCTGTAACAAATGGTTACATACATAAGCTTGAAGATGGCACCAGCTGCAGGAATGCTACAGGTCCCTGTAGGATCTGTCTCTTTCTTTCATGGCTCTTAGGTTTTTTATTATCTTCAAATCTCTGTACCTTACTGCTTGTTCCATTCTCCAGGTCCTTAAAGCATTATTCAAGCTATAAATAAAGAAGATAAAATTACAGGGTACTTATATGCACACTAGCTAGGAAGCTGAATGGGCATGAAAAGGCTTCCTGGTTTCCTTCCAATTCAAAATGTTATTGAGTTACTATGTAATCAGATAAATGAGTTGTTAATCAAAGTGATGTCAGCTTGGGACATACTATAGAAAGATGATTCCGTTGTAATCACAACGGTATAATTAAGCAATGAGGCCTGACAGGGCTTGAATTATAGCACGATAATTTTCACCTCAGTGCTGCTGATGAGGGCTATGGCTGTCTGCCATCCAAGTACCCGATTATGTCTTGCTGTATAACAACCTCAGTGCTGAAACATCTGAGACAAACTAGAGTAAAAAAATATTCTTTCATCTCACCACCCCCCGCCCTGCTCCGGGGTGAAGCATTTCTGTGATCAGGCTGAGCCCTGCGTATCTGCAAGCAAGTTTGACTCTGTCTCTGCTGTTAGAATATTTATAATGTGAATGCATTGTGTTTGACACGAGTCTAGTGTGACAGCAAGGTAGGGATCCTTTACAGGTACTATTAGTTAAATTTCAGAAAAATGTTTATTGTTACAAAAGAAGCCCAAAAAATGGTCCCTACCTAGCAATACTTAGTGTTTCCTAGATTTAAAACCCATTCTCCTCTGTGAAGTTTAAATGAGGAATTAGCATTCCTCATTTACAGTTCTCTATTTTTTTTTGCCCACCACCCTTGGGATAGAGAAAAAATTGCACTGACTTAAAGAAGTGCTTTGAGGGGACATTGGAATAACATGGACTTTGGCAACCTCTTACATGAACAGTGGCATAGATGAGAGTAAAAATGACTTAATATAGAATAGTGACCAAATCCTGCAGTCATAGCTTGGGTGAAACTCCCGTGGAAAGCACTCGGCATTTGTCTGAATCAGCAGCTGAAAATTTGTTCCACAGGCTCAGTTCGGAGTTAAAAATGCCAGGGCTGAAAAGTTCCCTTTTCTCATGGGGGAAAAAAATGTCACCTAAGAAATATAAAATGGTGCCACCTCATTTTTCTTCATGAAGTGCTGACTTTGCTGAGGAGGTGGGAGATGTTGTGCAATTTACCCTTTCCCTCTACAAACTCTCTCCTGTCATGTCACCGTCAGCCTTGCCCTGCATGGGCATTGCTCATACTTCTGCTTTAGGAGTGTGATTGTCTGGTGAGCTGGTGCACCACACCATCGACTGCCTGGAAAGCACTTTATTTGCTTGCTTGTAGTTTGGGATCTCTGGGACTGACAAAAACCCCGGTATATCCAAACAAAGCATTTTTACAACTTCTCTAGAGCCTCTTCCAAGGTGTTGCACATGATGGCAGTGCACGTAGTCTTGCAGGAACCTTTGTCTCCTTGGAGGTGGAACTGGGCAGTTTTCCCCAGTGCTGGCAGGCACGAACAGCCCAACACAGCTGCCTCTGCCTCAGGACAGAGAAGGGCAGTGCTGGAATCATGTGGCCACTCAGAACACCTGCGCTGGACACTTTGGCTCAGGTCCTTTGTGACGGCTGCAAAAGCATTTATGGACTCCAGTCAAGAGCAGCAAAGCACATAATTTTCCCAGTGTTGCCTCTGTTGCAAAAATGATGTGCTCTTGGCAATACTGTCAGGAAACTCTATTCCTGAGGCTAAATGCATGCAAAGTAAAGCTTCCCTTCTGACAAACAAAATAAAAATATCCTGATCTTGGCTGCAGTAGCAAAAATGCTCCTGGCCTATTAAAATTATGTCATTGAAAGAAGTGTCCCTGTGTCTGCTTGTGTACCTGTAAATCAGTTCAAGTGAACGGTCCTTTGAAACTCATTTCAGCTGATATATATGCTCTTGAGGATGAATGAACTTTTGAGCTACCAATGCTGCCATCCCTCATAAGTGAAATCTCTTCTCCAGATACTTGAATCCCATAATGATAGTAAAAACTAGGGGTTTACAAGATACATCAGCATCAATTTTTTGAGAGCTTTCACCTTGGAAGGCAAGAAGCATCCTTGGGTTGAGTGCTTGTCAAATCAGTACAGATGCAACAGTGGAAGAGAGGAATATTTTTTGCTCTCATCTTTCACTGCTGGCATAAGAAGCTGGCTTGAGAGATCCTCCATTAACAAAAGAAGAGGTACAAAGAAGGCAGTCATGACACAAGCTTGCCTCTGATTATGATTATACTCAGGTTTCCTTGAATATGGCCACCAGAGAAGCTATAATTTTGGTAAACTCAGATTACTGTCTGACTTCCTTTCCCATAGTAAGGAAAGCAGCCAGGCTGGGGGAAACTGGAAGCTCCTCTGGACTGATAGCCTGGACAGGAACAAGGCTTTCTGTGTAGGGTGTTCCAAAGGCATGTGTCCCTGCTAGTTACTGTTCCTTGCATCTGATGACAAAAGGGATCAAGGAAACTGATGGTGACAGATCTGTAAATGGTGCGAGAGAGGACTGTTTTTGTAACATAATTTCTTGAACACTTGGAACTTCCTGCCACATGATGCTCCTCAAACAAACTTTTTCTGGACGCTGAAAGTCTGTGAATTTGCTACACTATTCAGAGAGAAAAGTATTGACCTTCAGAGAACATATTCAGAAGTTACATATCAGATGTTAAGTAGACAGTGTTAGCAGGAGAAACTATACATATTGCTGACATTTTCATACATGCTTGTATTTGTCTGGGACTGCCCTTCTAGTGTCAGGCCATTGCTCAGTACCCAGCTGACAACTTGGGTTTGGCTCTTGCAGGGGGAGATGTTTTGATGAGTGATTCTTGTATCATCATTAACTGTATGCTGTGTGCTGATGCACTGAAGTTCTGTGGGATTTGAGATGGGATGCCCAGGGCTGATGAGGGGTGAAGAGTCCTTGGAGTGGATTGTTGCAGTGTGCCTTTTAGGTAATTTCATATCCATATTCTCATTTTATGGTTTAACCCAGCACACCCCTGTATTCTCCCCAGTTTTTGGTTTGATCCAGGTGTTGCAATCCTTCCCTTGCTATTTCCCCTAATCCCCTCTCATGCTCTGTCCTCATTGGATAAGGTACCCCAACTCCAACCTCTTCTGCTTTCTGTGTGACCCCAAACACGTGGAAGGGGGTTCTTGGGTTCCACCATGCATTGAATAAACCACCTCTGTTCAACCCCCAAGACCCGGGCTGCTGTCCGTATGTCCCTGTGCCGAAGCTTTCGATAACCGGGACCTGCAGACCTCATAAAGGGGGTAATGTCTCACCCCGTGCAGTGCCGCCTCTCCTGAAGCACCCTGGGGTGCCAAAGAAACCCTGGGGAATGCGACAGATGGTGCCCAAGGCTGCTCTACTTCTCGCTGGAGAAGAAGAGGGAAGCAGAAGAACATCGGTGGCATTCTGAGATCTGCAAGACTCTAAGAGGAGCCAGGCGAAATTGTGGCTCCAGGACTCCCTCTCGAACTCGCCTCTGCCCTTCAGATGGCTCTTTTTTCCCACTTCCTCTTTGATTTTTCCATCCTCGGTTGACTCTTTTAGTTTGCTGCAAATATCCAGATTTGTTGGTAGAGTTGGAGAAGAAAAAATGATTCTTCTGCTAGATAAGGAGCAGCATGGCACTTGTGGTAGTCTCACAGCACTGTTTGTGAGGCACTGGAATTGCTGGCAGAAGCCAGCAGTAGGCAGCATGGGTAATTTAACCCAGGCTGTGAACTGAAAGAGAAGCACAAGTTTTATACTGGAGGCAAGAAACGTCTCTGACACACCTGCATATTACTGTGTAACCTAGAAGGTAGGGAGATCCTAAAACTGTCATCTTGAGAGGAAATTAGATCCAGAATTGTCCATCTGCTCTGAATTCAGAGCAGGAAAGTATTCAGTTTATGACACGAGTACAAGTCTTGACCTTTCATTTCTTTGCCCCCTGGACTTTGACTGGATAAAAGATCAGACACAGGCTCCTTTGTGCCTCTGTGAAGCATGCTGCTGGGACAGGGAAATGGCTCCCGTGGTTTGTGTTTTCCACTCAGATGAGATTACTAAGTGATTGAGAACTTCTAGTTCACAAAATTCACTTTTGTTAAAAAATTTAGCAGTGCCACCTGCAGGAAATTGCCGGGAAACCCAATGCCAGTCCGGGGAGCTCAGGTCCAAGTGTCCTCTGCCTCCTGTGCAAGAGAAGATGTGGCTGTCAGTGTGGGGCTCCCCTGATGAGCTGGTTTCTCATCGACATCAAAGTAGAGATCTGCATCTGCAGATAATGCAGAATACCTGAGAACAAAACTGTCCAGAAACCACTGTCTTTGATAGCTATTACCTTTTGATTTTAAAAGACTCCTTTTTTTCCCCCCAAAGAGCTTTCCCAAACATGATGCATTGCATATATAAACTCTGGTCCAACTCCCAGTGGAAATGATGGCAGCTTTCCATTGAGTGCAATCCAGACTTTAATGCCTTTCATGTACGCCAATGAAAACTCTTTACATTGCATACTAGTGCTCTTTAAAGGCTCTCAAGTAGATAGACAGATTAGATTATTTAGCACTATACAATGCAGCATAAGTGGTGCTGGTGAGTCATGAAATGGCATTCTTCCCTCTGACTCAGTGCGGAGCCAATGCCCGAGCATGTTGCTGTGTGGCTCTGTATTGTTGGAGGTGTCTTTTTCAGACAAGAAGTAAAAAAAAAATGTTCTGACCCACTATTCTTGCTACAGACCCCATTTGCCTGTGAGTGCCTTGGTTGAACTTTGCAGAATTTCTCACTTTTAGCACAAGTTATCCTCAGCTTCCAATAGAAAACTATTGTTCTCCTTGCCAGGAGGGAGCAGGGTTTTGAGCTATCTGGAACAAAATGTTTTAAAACCAAGAATGGGTTATTGCAAATACACTGTGGGGTTTAAATCCTTAATATTGAAGGAAAGCCTACACCATCACTTACTGCACATTCATATTTAGCATTCTGGTTTTGTTTACCACTTCAATGACTGTTTTCAATTACTGTTCTCTACATGAAACCACTTTACTCAGGCCTGCTGCATATGCAGAGCTGACTTAGAAGATGACTACTCTGTTTTGCAGTGATTTTCAAGGTGTCAGACTGCTTTTTTGTTCTTTATCTATAAGGCACTTAGTGCCTGGAGTGTAAGAGTCTCTTGTTTAAGCCCCATCTCTCTTCCTGGTCGAAAGATTTCACTTCAGCTCTTCCTCCACTGTGCAGGGAAGAGTTTCACCTGGCTCTTTCATCTGCCCCATTTCCTAAGCACCAGGATGTAAATGACATGACTCTGTTGCAAAAAAAGCTTTCTCAAAATCTGATGTCTTGACAAGAATACTTCATTTTTCAAATTTTACCTTGTAGAAAATGTATGGATCATCTCTGGTATGTGGAGAGGTTTGCCTAACACATTACATAAGTAGCCCTGAGATGTCCTCACGACTCCTTCCGAGGACAGGAGCTACCCAGGCAAAATTCAAGTGCACCTTGGGGTAACTGTACTCTCTTAGTAACCAGTAATTGAGATTACAAGGAGTTATTCTATTTTGGATATTGCAAGCTATGGGATCCATTCCTCTTTGTAAAGGACTTATTGAAGTTGAGAGGGCTTCTTAGAGGCACAGTGGCACAGCTGAGATGGAAAACAGGGGGTGAGGCCGGGGGCAGCAGCAGGAGCAGCTCTTTGCTTGAACAAACTTGTTTCACAGTATGGGATTCCAGTGACTGCCTTTGCCCCTTGTAACACTTGTGCCAGTGTGATAAACCAGCTATTTTATCTTATCAGTATTCAGTTCTTCATGCTGCAAATTTTTATTTGTTATATCCCTTCAAATGTGAAAATAATGCTTTACCTGGGAGAGGAATCTTCATAATCTTCCTGTGCCATGGCTATTTTTTGTAACTCCAGTTAGCATCTGTTAATGATTTGATAATAATCCTGAGCATTCAAAAACTCATTTTTTTTATTACGAATCATTTAATTGAAGCAGATTAAAGAAATTTTTAAATTTCTTTTAAGAAATGATGACAAAATGCTCAGTCACAGAGATTAACTTGAAGAAACTATTTTCAGGGGGAGAGGCTGTATTGGGGACTGCTCACTGATCATTTTACATAAAATTCACAGCAGCTGGAGGAGAGATTTCCTCATTCCTTTGGACTGTAAGCTCAGCTGTGTAGATGCATTCTCAGAACCTAATTGTTTTCATATGAACTCGTGGGGGGGGGGGATGGGACACAGAGCTATTGAAATTATTGCAATTGCCCAGGGAAGCATTCAGAAGTTCCAAAGGAGAGTTTTGTTACAAGGCCACATAGGCAATAATACCTCCTAAAAGTCCTCTTGCTTAAAAAGCCTGTAGAGAAGGTTGATTAATACCAAGCAGAGTAAGGAAATTGACAGTGTTCAATGCCAGAGTTATGCCATGCAGGGATTAACTTGCATTTATTGTATAACAGAGTGCTTAACACAGGATGTTTCTCCACCTAGTCAGAGATTTTTAACTTCTACTAAGGGCCTGTCCTTGTAATGAAGAATTGATAAATGAGAGAAGCTGTGGGAAAAGCCATAAACTATGCTTGCAAGAGGCAGAACTGATTTGGGATTGAGGAAATTAGAGCCTGTCACAGAGCCAGGTGCCTGAAGGGGTTCCCCAGCCTCAAGGTTAACTGCAGAGCTGCTTGGTATCCTCAGTGCCTTTTCAGCACTGACATTTGCATTGCAGCTGCTAAATCAGAAATACAGCTGAATGAATTTAGTGCTGGGGAGACTTGTGTGCTGAGCTGAGCTCCTCTGGATTTATACCATGTTAGATGAGAACAGAGTTTTGCCTTGAAGTCTGTGGTTTATGTGATATATGGCATATACCGCCAGTAATGACAAAAAAAATCCTCTAGTGCCTTTGAGTGATTTCTGATTTACACCCAAAGACATTAAATTTTCTCTATTTTTATATCCTGGTAAATTAAAACACCCTGGGATATGTGATCAAGAAGGGAAGTCCATAATTTCTGTTCCACAAGATCAGGCCTAAAATTGTTCAATATTTTGGTGCAAATTTTCTCCCTCTATAAGTTGTCTGTGAAGTGTTTGGAGAAGAAAACATAAAGATGATGCAGAGCAGGTATGTGGTTACTAGACTGAAGTTTGCTTACTGTTCAGAAGGGGGGAAAAGTGAGTGAGTGTGAGATGACTCACATAACTCCAACAGATCAGGCTTAACTGCTCTGAAAAGCAAACTGCAAATGATTCTTCCCCATGTGCAAATTCCACCCTCTGTCTGCAAACACCTGCTGGTGACTTCAGTGAGAGCCACATATTGGGAGGCAAGATTTATATCTCCAGACTTCATCAGAAAAAGAGTTTGTTGCAGAAGCAGAAAAAGAATTGCCTCCTGCAAGAGAGCCCACACATCAATTCCTGTAATATCTAGGCTTCATTTTGGCTCAGTCTTTTTAATTTGTACTCTCCCAGATAGATGAAGACACTGTTTAGGGACAAAAATACCATCAGATGAATGAGAGTTATTAATCTAGGAGAAATGAAAATACAGGAGAGAGAGCATGTGCAGGAAGGACAGGGTCTATTCAGTCCGTTGCTGGAGAGGGGAGGTCACAGGTGCATATCCTCAGAATATGCTGGTGATAAAAACATTGCTGTTGTGCTGTGCCACTGTTCATGCTTTTCCCTTAGGGAATATCTTATATTCCCTTAGGGAATATAAGAGCAGTGCAATCAAAGTCCATGATGGCTGCCCTGCCCTGAAATGTCCCAGGGCTGAAACCCTACAGTCCTTTCACCAGCAGCTGAAGAGCCAATCTGTCACCCTCTAGCTGCTGCAGGCTTGCCTCCATGCACTCTGTACCTGTACACCTGCTATGCTGTGCAGTTTCTCGATGATTTAGGGAGCTGGGCACTCTCTGCTGGCTGGGCACTCAGGCTAATTCTCAGATTTAGCAGTAGAAAACAGGTGCAAATCTGTGAACGAAGCCTAATCTTCCAGGCCAGGGGACAAAAGGGTTTTATATGAAGGCAAGCTTGCTGCTTTTGAAAGAGGCAATTGCATTGCTCTAGCAGAAATGAAAAAGAGTTCTCACAGTTTTTTTCCACAATTGTTATGAGTAATGTTTTCAGTCGCTTGGTTTGTGTTGTGCATAATGAAATATAAATACTGTGTGGAATGCTTTGTCATAGAAAATATTTATTAATAGCAGATTTGCAATCATTATCTTGTCTTTGATTTGAGCAGGTTTTTTCTTTTTATAAGGTTCTTTCAGGCTGCTGAGCTGTGACTGATGTGTGTTTATTTCAGTTGAGTCATCAGTATCATTAATCCTATCTTATTTACCAATGTTTGTCATTTTATAGCGTTTAACTGGTAGAGTGACTCACCTCAGAGAGAAATGAGAACATGAATACAACAGGCTTTTTTCCTTCTTCCCTTTTGGCTTGGGATAGGAATAGAGAATGACCTTTAAGGCACATCCTGAGTCATGAAGTTATCGTATTTACCTCTGCTGCTGTGAGATTAATAATTACAGTCATCCCTACATACAAGGAAAAGAAGCTTGAGCTTTTGTCCACACTTTCGCTTGTCTCTTCATGGCTTATGTAGAGGGAGACATTTTCAGCAGGCCACCAGGAAAGGGAAGATCTTGGTGCCTCCCTCTCTTGCACGGGGGTGGCAGAGCAGAAACTGAGGAGGCACTGGGGAGGAAGGCTCTTCAGAGGAGCCATTCTGCTGGCCTGGCTTGAACTTCATGAAATTTGCTCAGGGCACTATGAAACATTTGCATTTGCTTTACAGCTCAAGTGCGGGAACTGTCTTAGCAGAACCTCCGCCAAACCTGCCTCTTCACAACTAGAAACAACTCTTTCCTCTTCATATCTGCCTGACATTAATTACTGCAGCTCACTGCTTGCATCTCAGCAACCTGAAGAGAAAGTGTGGCCCTTTTAGTAAGAGTGCTGCAGAAATAGCTGAGAGTGCCATGAGTCAGTTCCACCTCTCTGTAACTGCTCTTGAGAGGGGGATTACAAGAAGAGACCCAGTAAAGGGCTTAAACATCTAAGATGCCCAGAGATGAGAGATTAGAGCAGAAACCAAAGCCGTCACTGTTTTAAATGTATCAGAAGAGTTGAGAAAAGGGACTTGGCATCTCCATAGAATCTCCTTCCTGGGGACACTTTCCATGTACACAAGTACCCTCATGGCTATGCAGTCTTTCTATATGAGGACTGAGGCACAGAAAAGTTGATGACCCCAAAGAACTGGTGTATTAAGCAGGGAATTGCCCAGAGTCAATGCATGCAGTGTGCAGCTGCCTATGGCTCATTAGTCAGGGCAGCTGAGAACAGGGGTGGGTGGGAAATCCCAAGCACCAGAAGCCTTAATTCAAGCACCTCCCTGTAACCCTGTGCCTACTTAGAAACACTTGCTCCAAAATGAAGGGGGGATAGCGGGGACAAAAGTAAAGTTGGGAAATGCAAACCCCTTCTAATTTTTGACTGCAATTCTCATTTTTCTGAGAAAAAATGATGCTTCATTTTCAGACTTTGAGGATATCACCTACCCAGTCCAACAGCTATGGAGAAGCTGTTCCCTCCTGAACCTCTAGTCTTTCAAATGTGCAAATAGTAGTTCCTTGAAAAATGCCCTGAATATCACAATCCAGGCTGCTGTATGGGCAGAGCACACTTATTTTCTTTTAAAATCTTGTCACTGAGCAGAAAACAGTCTTATTCTTGCTGGCTCAGAAAGAGCATAAGGCAACAGTGGTTTTGTTTAGAACTGTCCCCAACCAGTTCTTTGCAGTCAAACTCCCAAACTATTAGGGTAAAAGTGCACCTGTACCTCTGTTTCAGAGTGTTTCAATGTGTAACCTTGTAGGGGAGAAACAGGGTTTTTGTTTCTGATAGCAGAAGAAATAATTCAGCTTTCAGCTTCCCACTTACTGGCTGAGAGTGTAAATCATTAGACTGTTGCTCTGCAATAAGAGCATCAGGTGCTGCAGTTTTCCCTGAGGAACCTATCTGTGAAAGAGCTGTGAATGAACACCTGGATTCTGGGTTTAGATTTTAACAAGGATTGAAGTAGCTCAACCTCACAAAACTTGGCATTTTGTCAAAAGATGTGGGGTAATGACCTGAGATGCTTATGTGGCAACTGAACAGGGGTGTTCATGTTCACAACTTTGAACTTAGCTTACAATTATTTCTAATGTGGCTGCTGGATCCAGAATAAAAGTAGTGTTTGATGATGTGCCCAAAACCATGCAGGCTGGAGACACAACAGTTTTCCTGTGCCTTAGCTGAGTGTTCTGACCCCATAGACCTTTACTTAAGAGCTGTTTTCTAGGACTAGGCTATTGCAATTGTATTTCACTGCAAACCTTTGTCCTGTAGATTGCTGCAATGTGTGAGTTCAGTGACTTAGTCCTGGGTCCTGAGTTCATCTTATCAAGCAGCCACACCTCATTGTTATACTTTTCAGAGAAAGCTCTTGGATAAGAGGTTCTCTTTCATCAGAGCCTACCTGCTTCCTGTTAAATCTGTGTATTTATAGGGCTGGCATCTTAAAAGGATTTGTCTCTAATGTACTTGTCAAGGGACCGATAACTTGGCATATTTAAGTAATCATAATCTTAATGTTGCCAAATGGAACTTTTTAATTCTGGAACAAAACTTTTTTCTTTTTTTTTCTTTAAATTTTCACAGGAGACAGGATTGTAATTTCCCTCTTTCCTACTTTTGCCATACAATTTTACCCAGGGGTTTGATAAGCCAGAGCTTCAATGAACCATAATTGTATTGTCTAGATATGACTAACATTTACAGATTTCTAAATATCTTCAGATATGTTGAGAATACATAATAAGAAGAAAGGATGGGTGAAATTATTTTGTTTAATCTAATTACTTAGGGTGTTTTTCAAATTGTGGCTGTCTGTTGAAAACCTTCCTTGTTACTCAGAGTTGCCTCACACAGGGACAGCAATTTTCTTTGAACGTTTTATCAAAGTTCACTTAAAGCAACATGATAAACTGACTCATCCATAACCGCTTGGAGAAGTTTTTTATTTTAAACTGGTTTAAAACTGGATTTATTTCAGAGCTGGCTTAGGTTATTAAATAAAACCTTTGCTATGCTGATGTGATGAGCTGACTAGCTGAGTGTTACTACCCTTTTATTATCATGTGGGAAATAAAATCGCATGCCTGGATTCAGAGGGCATGAGTCACAGCTCGCCTGTGCTCAAGCACAGAGCTGGCTCTGTTGTGGGGTGTTTGCTAGAGACCTTCTGGCTGGGTGGCTGCAAGCACTCAGTGTGATGGGCCACAGGGGCAGGTGTTTTGGCTGACTCAAAGCCTCACTAGAAGCTCGCAAGGAAAGGAAAGCTGAGGAGGGCTTAGTGTTTTCCTTGTTCCTGTACTGTCTGTGTGACAGGTTGATGCAAAGGACAGAGCATTGCCACCACTGTACCCCTCAGGCTGCTACCTCAACAAGTGGGAGAGATGAGCACATTAGGTGAGATGCTGAGGGCCCACAGCTCAGCACCATATGTCTAAGCTTTTGGTTTTTCCTTTGCAACCAGAGAATGATGCATCTATGCTAAGTGCTTTTTTTTTTTTTTTTTTTTTTTTTTTTTTTTTTTTTTTTTTTTTTTACGATGAATTGACTGAGCTTAGCTCAAGACTAATATTTCTCAGGGTTAATCTGAGTGTCTGTTTTCCTAGTCCTGTCCACTCCCTCCTTCATTGCCTTTCACCTGGTGTATTCCACAACAGCCCTAGTAATCAATCACAGGGCCTAATTATCCTAATCTGCCTTCTTTTCTGACTTATTAAAGCCTAATTAGTTTATAACAACATAGAGGCTGGAGGTAATTTGGGAACTTGGAGGAGAAAAGCCAGCAATAATTGAACTGCAGTAATGAGGCTTCAGCAGAACCCAAGTCCACAGCTGTGTTTACACTGCCAGTTTTTAGGAAACCTGGATGCAACTGCCCAAAGGGTGTTAGTAGAGGATAGCAGTGTTGCTCTGGGGCAGGTTAAATAACTTTGCATTAGAGGATGCTATGGGCTTTTCCTGGTGCTTCTGTGTGCTGTGTGGTGTAGCCACCTTTACTGGCCTGTTAGAAGTGTGTGATAGTGATGGGATGTGGCCAAAGTTCTCGGGTCTTGTTTAAGCACCTGTACTGCTTGCTGAGGTTGGTAGGTAGAAAAAATGGTGAAGGGGACTCATTAGGTATGAGCTGGCATGTGGTAAGAGAAAACTACTGGGTGCTGTTTGCCATTGTGCTGGAGGAAGGAATAGGCTGGAAAGATGCTCTTTGGCTGATGGTAGCTGTTAATAGAGTGCTAAATTGATTTGAGAAATACTTGTTAGATCTGAACAGATGGTAGTGGCATATAAGGCAGGAATTAGAACACAGATAGAAACAGGGTGATAGGAATAAACATCTTCTTCTGGTTCTACAGCAGTTTGTCACCTGGATAATGGTGGGACAAAGAAATATGCCTCTGAAATTTGTCCTGAGGAGGCAGTTCTCTAGGACGAGTGACTGCCATGTACTACTGTCAGTGATCATAGTACAGACTTGTCAAACATGGCTCTTGAGTGGTACAGCTTTCATTTAGATTTTCAGTATTAACAGGCTTGTCCCACATGGTGCATATTGTGTACCTGGCTGATTATAGAGATGTGGAAATCTTTACATCTCTAAATTATTTAGATTTCTGTTGATGCACGTAGTAGTTGGATGAGCAAGTCTCCCACTTGAAGTTTGTGATCTGGCAGTGGTTTTGGGCTCTCACAATTCATTTCAATATGAGGATTGCAGAATCAGCTGTACAGATAGTTTTGCTAAACTTTGCTTTCAGCAGGGCATTGACCTTGTTTTTGTAACAGCTTTCAGTTTTTGCAATCCCAGTGCTGTAAAATAAATAAAAATGAATAATGGAGAGACTCAAAGTAGTATGGGAAACATAAACAAAGCAAGCAGTAGCAATATGTGGCTGACTCATCCTCTCTGTTATCATCCAGATGCTGTTAGAGATTTAAATTTCTCTTACAGAATATCTCTGCAGTAGACAAAGTTTAGGAGACGGAGTTTTTTTCCTTAGTGTCATTAACTTTCTTTTATTCAGAACCAGTGCTGATATTCCAGGAATGCAGTGGCTGGGGTGAGATATTGAAAATACTGATGATTCCAAGCTCTTGCTTTGGTAGCCCTCATTGCTTTGGATATCTCTACTGTTCATACCTATCTTCTTTTGTGCCATGTATACTTGGAAGCTGGGGAATTCTACCCCCAAAAGTGATAGGTGACCTTTCTGTTTACAGCACAAAGATGTATCTAATCTATTGAAACTTTCCAGGAATGACAATGGCTGTGCTGGTGTAAATACTTTCTCCATCAAGAGCAAAGAAGGATTTTTGTGAGGTACCTTCTGATTGCTGCTCTTTGAAATAGAACCCAAATGTAGACAAAACCATGTCGAATGCCCCTTAAAAGTGCCATTCATCCCTGTACCATATTAGAGGGACAAATCTAAGTGCAGAACACTGCTTTTTTCTTTCTTACTGTTGTAGAGTAAGTATTGAATTGCAAACTGTAAGCTGTTTCTCCTTTTGTATTCCCACCCATCTTTTCTGATTGTTAAACTTGCAAAAGAGCCAGACTTAGCTTGCCCTTTCACATGTGTTAGGCAAAACCATAAACAACAACTATGCCAAAACTTGCCTAGAACAAGTTTATTAACACAGGCTAATGAGACTTGACATACAACCAGAAAAACAGGAAAATATTTTAGCATTTGGGAATCCTTATTAGAACAACTTGCTTTTCTTTTTATTTCTTCTTTTTTTTCCCCCCAAACTTCAAAATTTTTTTAATTTTTATTTTTTTCTTCCCCCCTTGGGCTTAAAATAAGTAAAAGACATTATTTTGAAAAAGCACTAAATGAGATGAGGAGATCAAGGGCTGGTGCTGAAGGCACTCAGCATCTCAGCTGGCTCAGGATCTGTGTGCTCTCCCCATCTGGGCTGCACAAGGGGCTCTTCCAGAGGGTGATTCAGAGCATCTAATTTAGCCTTCCCTGGAGAGCAGTTCAGAGGTGTCTGCCTCTTTGATGAGAGAATTAAAAGTCTGAGGGCAATGAGTGGTTAATCTGAGGGGAATTCATACCACACACCGAGGTGCCAGAGGCATTTTAATAATGGGACTTGAAACCCTTGGCTCATGATAACTGGACTCTTCATTCTGTCAGGGTGAGCATCCCCAAACCCTTGAGTCCCTAGTGTAGACCTGCTCCCTGTTGACTTAGGGCAGTTCTGGCAGGGGCACTGGGCTTTTTTCCAAGGGCCTCAGATCAGAATATTTCCACACATATAAAGCACATCTTTCCATGGACAGACGGTAGTCTTTGCACAAAGGACATAGTAATTTCAGCGTCACACAGCCTCAGCTCTGGCCCTAGGATGTGGCTGGGAATATTGCCTACTATAAAAGGGCTGGATCTTCTTCTGGCCACAGATTAGAGGATGGTTTAAGGTCAACACCTTTTTGGGCTCGTATAAATGTTCTCTTCTTCTGACTCATACATCAAATTGTTGTTTTTACGCAAAGCTCTCCTCTCTCCTTCTGAACGTAATATTTTCCGTGTTCAGTGGTGTGACGGTAAGAACGGGCCTTTACTGATACTCAGCTACTTATTTCTTTCCATGGGGCAGCCTGAGCCACAGACCAAGTAGCGGGTTCGCTAGAGCCTGCCCTTGGCCAGAGAAACGCGGTATTAGGAGTTCAGCTAGCTCAGCCATCGCTTTTATTTTTGCAAACAGCAGGGGGAGCTCAGATCCTGCCTGAATCCCAATAAAGCCAAGAAAGTACAGCTTGTTGAAATTTTTTTATTTTAACCAGGGGTAAAACCCCAAGCACTCGTAGGTTCTTCTAACAAAATTGCATGTTTTCCTCAGTATGCCATAGGGAGGCAATTAGAATGTGTAGAACAGGAGCATTACTGGAATGGTTCTTGTGACCTTCTAAATGTGTGCATTTAATCTTTCTACTTTTATGGAAGAAGGTCAAAAGCAATTTTAATACTTGTTTCATGGGATCAGTCCCCATCAGGTTCTGAACCTGGGAAAGGCTGAAATCATTCTTATTTAGAGGAAAAGTAATACCTGGGAATGATAGACTGAATCCATCCTTGAGCCTGGCTGTTCAGAGGTAACTTTGGTTTGAAGGTATTTAGCAGCATAAGGTTATTTTGTGCTCTGAGTTCTGCATGAGTACTAATTAATCCACTCTGCATCCCCACACTTCTGTAGGTAAATGAGCCCAGCCAGGCTTTGTTTTGTGCCTGAGAAATCTGAACGCACAGATGGCAGTGACTGATGCAAGATCACACTGTCAGGACAGGATTGGAAGATTAGGATCTGGCTTCTCCATGTTTCCCTCAGAAAGGCTGGAGCTGTTGTTGTCAACCTCTTTCATCCAGAATCCAAAATTCATTTGTAATTGCTTCCCCACAACCCCCTGAGATTCCGCAGCCTGTCAGATCTCTGTACAGGCAGGTGGGGAGGCTTGCTGGGGGCTGGCAGAGGATGACAGGGGTGTTGAAGAGGTTTTGGATGGATGCACTTTCGGGGAAGATGGGAAGCGTGTTGATCTGACTCTCTGGATCTGCTCCAGTGGGGAACCCTGTGGGAAAGGGATGATTTGGCTGTCCTTACATCCTGACACTGATGTAACATTGGGGATCTTTCATGTATCCCTAGTGCATGCCTTCTGATTTGGAAATTTTCAAGGGAACTGAGCAGTCCCCAGGTCTGTAGGATTATGGCTATTCAGGGGTGTGTGGGGAAGGTGAGTTTGTTGCCAGGCTTCTAGGAGGGAAACATATAATTCACAGGGCCAAGAACAGGAGAGAGTAGTTCTAGATGTCAAGCTCTAGTCATAGTCTTCTCATTATTTGCAACATTTCCTTGTGAGATATCTTTGGGATATTTTTTGAGTGACTATATCATCATGAGTGTCTTTGGTAACACACTGTGCAGACTGACTACAGTATCCAACACAAACAATGTCAATGCAGTCTCCAAGGGGAGAAAATAAACTCCTGATTAACCAGAAAATGCAAAAATAAAGTTAAACCATTTCCTTTTTCTATTAATCTTCATAATCTGTTCAACTAATATTCTATTATTATTTAGTAGCAACAGTAATTTCTTAGACAATTTAAATATAGATTTTTTTTTTCTTTAGACCTGGACCAGCTATTAACTTTTGAAAGCCAGCTTACTATTTTGGGAATTCTGCCTGCATTGCAGGATTTGTAGTAAACCTGTGGGTGGACAAATGAACTACTGTAGGAGCAGAGAAAAGGTATGTCAATGATGAATCCAGTCTTGCTCGTAAAACTCAGAGCTACTGATTATGCTGTTAGAGACTGGAGATACATAAAATCTAGCTAGATCAAGGACTTCAGCCTTCCAAATGGGTAGGAGATGAAAGCTGGAAGAAGCAAATTTTGGTAGAAGAAATTGAACTGAGAAGGCCAAAGCTGGATGACAATCCACCTGCCTGCATGATGAACTCTCAACAACTTTGGAATGCCTCAGAAAGAAGAAAGGATAAAGAGGGATGAGTAGTTGTCTCCCCAGAGCTGGGGACAGTTGGAGCCAGCTGACTTGCTTGTGTGAAAAGTAGCTTGTATGGCATGTGAGTGCGAAGAGTGCACTTTTACTGCTCTTTGAAGGAAATGTGTCCTTACAAGCATTTGCTGCATGCACCCTCCCTATCAAATGTAGCAAACACCAGACTACTGTCTGTGAATAGGTAATGGTGCTTCCCCACCACTTCAAAGTCTGTAGTTCACTTTTTTTTTCCCCACCATGATGTTAAAAGAGATGATTTTTCTCCTTTAAAAACCACAGCCACTGAGAAATTAATAAAGGATGCTGTTTTTGAAACCCCCAGGGGGGTGATACTGCCTCTCCAAGGTTTGCTGTGACTTTTGCCTGGGAACCAAGCACTGGACTGGATCCTCACTGCTGATTAAGACTCATAACTGCAAGCACAAGCGTTTGAGACAGCATGATGGAAGAGTCAGGATCTGACGTTTTGTTGGGACAAGAAGACAGCAGTCTCATCATGGGTGTGTGTGCTTCATTGCCCAGTGGTAGCTGGCACCAAAACTGAGGCAAATTCATTCTTGGATTGCATCTTGCTCATGGGCCACCTCAACTGGCAAACCCCATATTTGGGTGACATCTGGCTCACTTGCATAATGCTGCTGACAAATACCTGGGTCTTTTCTGTGCCAAAGCAGTGAGACAGCAAAGTTTCACTGTCTTAGAAGGAGGCACATGGAGACAGTTGAGGGGGATGTGGGGGGAGTGGGAAGCAGCTGAGAAAAGAGCCATGCTGGGCTGTCTTTTTGCATTTCATTTAATGGTAAGGGAGCTTTAGGCTTGCTGAATCTTAAGTATATTAATAAGTAATTTATAACTATATGAAAGAGAAACTGAATAAAAGAATGAGGCAAGAAAGAGTGGTCATTGACAAGGGGTCAGGAAAGGATGCTGGGCAGAAGAAAGGAATCTTGTGCCTGGCGAAAGGACTGCAAAGCGCTCTTGGCCTCAGGGAGGTGAAGTGCCCCACCAGCCCTTCAGAGGGTGGCACAGGGCAGTCACCTGTGCCTGATTTGGGAGGTTGCTGACACCTCTTGTACCTCATGCTGGTTTCTCCAGGGCGCCAGCTGCCAAACCGGTGTTGCTGGGAGGAGGAGGAGCCCTGGGGCCACAGGGAACTTGCTGCCTCCCTTCTCTGTGTGTGGTCTCCCCTACATAAGCCGGGCCCTGAAGGCTTTTGTAGAAAAGGGCAATCCCTGCTAGAACATGTCTCTGTATCTTTATCAGTTGCTGCGGCTGCTGCTGGTTGCTTTATTGTGAGCAGATGCCGTTTGCTCAGCTTATTGACTGGAAATTGCACACAGCTGCAGCAGGGAAAAGAGAGCCGAATCATCTTACCTGCAAAGGCTATTTAAATGAAAACTTCAAACTCCCCTTCATCCTCCCATAACATTATTTAATTTACAACTGAGTCTCAGATTCAGAAAGCTTTTGAAAGCTGTTAATAGATAGTGGTGAATTAAGATTTGGACAAAACTGATCCTTCCTTAATGTTACTTTGCAGTTACATGCTGCACATATGCCAGGCAATATGGGATTATGGAGCAACTGATAATATGGAACCTGCTTCTGTAAAAGACATAATGTACTCCTTTTCATGAACTTCATCAAACAAGTCAGGTCTATTAACCTCCCCTCCTCCCCCTTAAGTCATATCACTATCATTGAAATACCACTTTGAAAATGTGTGACTGCAGAGAATGGTTCACCACTAATTTAGGAAAAAGCTACTGTCATGGTCTGAACCTGGCTGACAACTTTTTAAATAAAACCCAATAAATTTTGGAGTCAAGGTATTCAAGAAGAAGAGAACTGAACCTACCCAGAACATGGTTTTTCAAACTATCTTAGAAGACCTGTTTTTTTGTTTGGTTAAGATAACTTTTCTCATTAAAATCTTTAACTCAGACTGTTGTTATCACATCAACTCTATAACTACATTGGTGGTTTCTCTTCTTCATTTATTTATTTTTTAAGAGAAAAGTGGAGCTTGATTTTGTGGAGGTAGTGGGGAAGACAGTGCCTAACTTTCCATAACTAAGTCAAGGTTCTCTAAGACAAGAGGCTTGGGAATCACTGGAGAGCACTACATCTCCCCAGAGGGGAGTTTACACATATGTGTATTAGGTCTCTTCTCTGGAAGCACAAGGGCTCACCCAGGGGATGAGCAGGGAGTGAGCAGTCTCTTGCAGTGGGGATCTGGTGTTAGTCTGACAATCCTGTTTGCCATTTCTGTAAGTAGGCTTAAAGAAAATTTTGGAACCTACGATTTTGCATCCTGATTTTTAGTGTACAGCCTTCACTCAAAGTGAACCAATGTGCTAACAGTCTTTGGTTTTAATGGATCTGCTTAATGAGCCTGTTGCAGTTCCAACTCAGCACCTCCTGCAAAGTAGAAGCAACATTTACCATAAGGCCAGGCATTGCAGTAATCATTTCTGTCAGGTAACATTCACGTTGAAGTACTCATTCATGGCTGTGTAATCATGGCAAATTCTGCCTGTCCAGTGGAAAAGCTGGAAACAGAATTTGAAAAGGTTGAACCACTTTTCCAAGATAATTAAAATCTACTCTGTTATGAAATCAGTTCTCAGTTCACATTTGTATTCCAGACAACAGGTTTATATATCACTGAAATGTCAAAGGACACAATGCTTCTAGTACTGACAAGAAGAGAATTACCAGTACTACTTTTAAGTGCGAAACTTTTGTGTTTAAGCTGTGTTGTGCTTAGATGCATATAGAAATGGCCTTAAGGGACCTGACAAATAAAAAATAGACAGACAATATTAACACAAAGGCTTATGCAAAGAAGTTAGGAAAAGTATTACCTTTTTCTTCTTCCCTAGAGTAGACACAGACATTTCAAAGGAATTCTGACCTGAAGTTGGTAAACAGATAAAACCTTTTCATCTTACTGTTTGTGAGAAAGAGAAGAAGGCTTGTTAGAGTACCCTGGCAAAATTACAAGGATTCAGATTCTTGGCCAGTGTCCACTATGGGACTCCCTTTCTCCTCACTGGGTACATCAGACTGATCTACCACATGCACTGAGACAGAAGGAGCCATAGTAACGTTCTGCTCAAAAAAGCTCATGGAAAATACTGAGATAGTTCATTGCTGAAAATTTCACTAATGTGCTTGTGCAGACTACTATGCAAATATATTTAATACATTAATCTTTTTCCTCAGAAGTTGATTCTGCTTTACAGGGTATGCTGGATTGTGGCCTACTGCAAGTGTTTCAAAGAGTTGCACAGACCTTGACAAAAATAAGCGTAATTATAACATATGTAGAGTTCTTACTTTTCAAATGCCATGCATTTGGAGATATATCTAGACCAGCACAGAGGAGAGGATTTACAAAAGGTCACAATATGAAGTTACAGGAGTTTTCTAGGATGAGAAAATCTCAGCCTTTGCTCACACCATAGCAACTCTACTAGTGTGGAATCACCTCAGCCCCTTGACATAACACCTGTATCTTGGCCTTGGCAAGACAGACTATAGTCACCTGCCCAGCCTTCTCCCAATGGTGCTCTGTACACAATGGTTTGCCCCAATTCTCCCCTCCCCTAAATGCCATGGCCCTGTGGTGTCTTCTTTCATTTGTGTCTCAGGTCCCCAGTGGCCGGCCCTGTTTTCCCCATATGTCACTGACCTTACCTGCCCCTTGTTCCACCCCCATGCCCCAAGGTCATTGGCTGTTGAAACCTGTACTTAACCCCAAAACCAAGGGGGCGTCTTCCTCTTGGCGCTGGAGACTTCAGCATCTGCAATAAACCTGGCTGGAACTGATCTGGGCTGCCGGAGCCTTCCTCCTCTCTTTGCTGAGCTGGCCACGTGGATGTGTGAGCCCTGCCTCGCCTGAGCTTCCAAGCAGCCTCTCTCACCTGAGAGGTTTATTGGGGCCTAGGCTTTGCTTCATATACACACCCCACGATACAACATACTAGCATCTCCTAGAGTTTTGTGCCTGCAACAGTAACAAAAACTCCTGTGAATAACTACAAGGGCTGGCTGCAGCTTGGGGAAATTGCTGCAATTTCTCAGGGAGACGTTGAGGTGAGGTTTGTGGTAGTGGGGAAGTGGGGGAAGTGGTAATGCCTTTTGGATCAAAGGCTTGATGATCCTTCATCAGCACCACATCCTCTGTGCTCCTTTTGCCTGTTCCCTCCCCCAGCTCCATCCAGGTCTGCGCTGAACCAGAAGTGGAGCTGTGAAGGCAAAGGTGTTACAGTCTGCTTTTTTGAAGAAAAACCAGGGCTTTTGTATATGGCATATTCTGAACCTTGGGACTCTGCAAAGGCAGGTCTGGTTCAGTGGTCTCCAGGTTGAAGATGAGCATCTGTTTAATTCCCTGCTCTCTTACTAGTACAAGCATTTCAAGCACTGTCCCTCTAGTTTGTAATGTTTACTATGACATTGAAATTCTAGACATTTAGAAAAGTGATCAGGAGTATCAGGTAGTTTCAAAACCAGAAATTACTGGGAACATTTTTAGAGTATCTGTGATCACTGGATTTCCAGCCAGTTTTCTGTTTCAGTGCAGTTCATGCCTTACAACAGGATACTACAGCAAGGAGAATTCTGGTTTCCTGAACTGAGGGGAAAGACATTTTTGTGTGTTTCTATCCTACAGCATCCCAGATAAAAGCAGCTGGATCTCTGAGCTATGTATGAATTATGCACAGAAGAACTCAATGCATCTCTTCCCAAGCAGAAGGGGTGTCAATCATAGAGCAAAAAGAGTAAGACCCTCATCCCTCCAGGCTGTATCATATTTTCTCACATTTCATTAGGTAATGAGCCATGAAGCTTGAGGCCAAAGGTTCCCAGCACTGGTTCAGGAGAGTTATCTCCCCAGACCAATGGCCCTGGGGTTGTGATTCCACTTTCAGTTGCTAAAACATTCTAAGGGGAAAATAGGCAAAATAGTTTTTGTGTTTTTTTAAACACTCACCAAGCCATTAGAGCAGTTTTAGGAAACCATTGTGAAGCCATTGTTTTACTGAACAATAGTAACATTTAAGAAATAAGAAGTGTGCAGGCTGCTTTTTAAACTTAAATAAAACTCAGCTTTAAACAGAGTAATGTACATAGGCGCTCAGTATCAATAGCAGAAGGATACAGAGGTATTATGTGAAAAATGGGGCACATTTTCTGCATCTTTAGTAGAAAAGGTAAGACAGAGGTATGTTTGTTTTTCAGCTTTGTGATCAGTACATTCATCTTTCTAGAAGCTACTGTGCAGCTCAAGTCCTTGTGTTGTCTTCCTCAGATGTGATGACTGCAGTCATTGCACCACATATCATTTTAAATCCCTCACCTTTAGCTTTTTATTTTTAGGCCAACAGCATGAAGAAATGGTCATGTTCTGAGCTGGTTTCCATTTAAGAAACTTATCTGCAAGGAATGGATGGTTGTTGTTGGAAGATTGCATGGAGGTGGAGGAAGACATGCATTTCTATATCCATGCAATTATAGATATAAGGAACATATCACTAAAGCAGTTCACTGGAGAATGGGATTGAAGCACAACAAAGAGAAGAATGGTCTAGTGGATCTTCATTCAGCGTCAAGAGAGAAGAAGCATCACTTGGACAGGAGAGTGTCTGGAGGTTGGGCGGGCTGTCAGTCAGCTCCTTTGGTGAGAGGAAGATGCAGCCCATCTGGATATGTACATACACGTGTGTGGGCTCCCTTCTAATGGAGCACAACCACCCAACAGGAACAGCAGAACTGAGCAACTGCCTTTTTGCCGTGCAAGGCTCAATTGGTTTGCAGTTGTCCTTGACAACAGTCCTTGACTTCAGCTCTCCTAATTTGTGCTGCAAGGTTCTGTCTTGGGCTGGGCAACACAGCTTTGAACCAGTTCAGAGTTTCTGTCAGCAGCAGCAGCAGCCTGTGCTATCAGCCCTGGGCAGGGAGCTGGCAAGAGACCAGGGCTGCAGTGCTCTGAGCTCTGCTCCCGATTGCGGTGTCTGGAGTGAGTTCAAAGTTGGCCAAAATGCCTTTGCATCTGTGAATATGAGTTTTTT